>JAOXYA010074192.1:0-11505 GCA_028565675.1 Sorex palustris
TAGTACAGTCCTGCTGGTTTTCCATTGGGATGGAACCTTGCATTCAGACAGGTAGCATGTGAAGAGCCGAGCCAGTGCATTGATGAGTACTGATGGCAGGTTCTTCAGGTGTTCAGGTCTGACCTTGTCTGGGCCGGGTGCTATTCGTTTCTTTACCGATGAAATGGCGTGTCGGATTTTGGAAGGGAAATTGAATACAATTTCTTTAAGAGATTTCCATGGCAACCTTACAAACTGAGATGGTATGTTTCTCAGCAATGTTCATGTATCAAGGCAATGTTTCATTTTAATTTTTGGAGCCATCAAGGGTCTGAGTGTCACAGTGCTCCCTGATGACAAAGCTGTTTTCTGAAGTTTCCACGAAAAATAAGAAATAAAACTGAAGACTTCTTGGAGCAGTGTGGTCCTCTTCCCACCCCACCCCACACTGAGACCTGCACTCCTGAGGTCCGTTCAAATATTCTTGAAGGAAACACACTTTGTAAAAAAAGGATAAAATGGAGCCCAGTGTGCCAAACTCTGAGCCACAAGAACATGGCGAGTAGTCAGAAATAGAATTTCCTGTCAACTCCATTTGAGGCTGGTTTCAAAAGAATTGCCATTTTGTCTTTTTACCACATAATTATAATAGGGTTTTCTTTTTCTAGACTGTTTATATGTTCTTTAGCTTTTTGTGTGTTTGTAAGTGACTTACAAGGATAGTTCTATAACATAAATCTACACTAGAAAACAATTTCCCCTGTCCTCATTCTCCCATGGCTTCTTCATCTCTAGAGACATTTTCTACATGATGACTAACCCAGATTGATGCCATTTATCAATTGCTCTCTTCCATGTGCATTAGAGAACATATGATGCAGGCCCGAGTATGTGGCCTGCCATGTGCTCCACAATGCTTTAGAAAACCTATTAATGCAATAGAAATATCTGAAGCCCAACCTTTTTGCTGAGCCTATTAGACCCATAGCTAATTACTTTATTAATTATAAAGTGAAACAGCAGTGTTTATGTCACAGCAGCCATAAAATAAGTGGTTCTTATGGCACAGGTAGTTAACAGAGAAATGACAGATTGGATTTATAGTATGCATTCATTAAAAAAAAGAAAAGAAAAGAAAGGAATCGTTCATACCATCAGTTCTCTTTCTTTGATGAAGCATCTGTTAAATGTATACCTCTCCATGGTGTTGTAATTAATCCCCTAGTGGGTCCATGGCCTCGGAGAATTTATGTGAAAATACAAGTTAAAGCTTAGATTGGTTGTATTAACAGAATTATAGTGAGTTAATGCTTTGTCTCCTGAGAGAAAGGAGAGAGAAGTCGACCCCCTAAGAGAGGAGTCTCATAGCTGAAAGAGGAGCTGCTATTTGCATTAGGCCTCTTGAGGAGGCCTGTCCAGATGTAAACCCCAATCACAGGCACTCTCTGAAGGCATGGAGGATGCCTTCAAGGTCATTATTTAGGATGATAAGATCTTTAATTTTCATGTTCAAGAGTTTGTTTCCTTAAAGTCACTAGTGTCTGTGAATAAGTGAAAACAATCTTGAGTTTCCATAAATATGTTTGGCTTTCACACATCTAGCAATAAGAAAAGAATTTGGAGGGAGTAGTGTTGAAATGTTGTATGTATGAAACCCTATCATTAACAGTATTATAAATCATGGTGTTTGAAATAAAAGAAAATAAAATCCACAAGCAAAAATTTCATAAAAGATTTGGGATTAGTCAACCTATTACTTTCTGTTACTGATTAAAGCTGTGTATTTATATATGTGTGTAATAGATAGAAGGAAGAAAATGAATATTTGTTGAGTGCCAACTATATCCACATACTTCACAAAGACTTTCTCTTGCTTAATACTCAAACAACTCTGTGTTTTGGATGTCATCATCCCGTGTTTTTGTGATTCAGTATTGCTCTCTCTCTATCTCTGTATTTCCCCCTCCACACCTCCCCCCGGAAAAGCAAGTTGAGAGTAGCAACTCTGGAATTTGGACCCCAGAACTGCTAGATTAAAAACTCCATACTCTCTGTCCTGCACCAGGAGTGCAGGACTAAAATAGCAAGCACTAATATATTTTAAAAAATTATTTAGTGTTGAATGCTGAAGTATTTTACAAACAGAACCATGAGGTATGAGTGATGATTTTTATAGGGGAGACACTTGGTGATGGTAAATCATTCAAGGTCAGTGAGCAAGTAAGTGAAGTCAGTTTAAAATACTTCTAAAGGTGATGAGACAGTTCATCTGACAAAATGAAAGTCCAAGAAACTAGGGGGAAATGCTATTAAAGGTTAAAAAATATCTAAAAGTTTTTATTTTTTTCCACCTCTCTATGGACTTCCTACTAATGATTATTAGTATTTTAATTTGTTCTTTTTCTTTGCTTTTAGGTCACACCTGAATGTGCTCAGGGCTCCTACCTGGAAGTGCTCACAGAATTCTAGGAGGTGCTGGGATTTGAACTGGGGTCAGTTGCAGCAAAGCAAATACATAACCCCCTGTTCTGTCTGTGGCCACCCTTTTTAAAAATGTATTTATTGAATCACTGTGAGAACAGTTTCAAAGCTTTCAGGTTTAAGTCTTGGTCATGCAATGATCAAACACCCATCGCTTCACCAGTGTATATTTTCCACCACCAAAAACCCCAATATATCCCCCATGCCACCCATTCCCATGCCTGTGAGGCAGATGATTTCCACTTAACTCTCTCTCTCTCTATTTAGATTACATTTATTATTTCAACAAAAGATGCACCATTATTATTTGGAATTTTCCCCCCAACAATCAAACCTGCTAAAAGGCATCATGAAATCATTTGTTTTCTATTGCTGGTTATGAAGACCATATGATGTCTTGAGAGCTGCTTGTGGGGGGCAACTCGTGGGCTTGGCAGGGCAAGAAGGACGTGTCAGTTCCACCTCCCATACCATGAGGCCGCAGTTGCCCTGTCACTGCAGGCTCATACCTGGCTGTCCAAAAAGCTCTGAGGTACTGGCCACCATGCGGCCGGGGGGAAAATGGTGGAAGAGACAGACACCGTTTCCCTCACTGGGTGGGGGGGCATGGCACTGTAGTTTAATGTATACTCCATTCACATTTCTGCCAGAAGCTTCTGAGTTCCAAATTAGGTCCCTGTGACTCTAGGGCTTTGTTTGTTGTTTAATGTAACAATCTCCTAAGTGCCTGATGACCTTTCACTCAGGGTTCAGCCTACTGGTTACTATAGGGACCAACCTCCTCTTCCCTCAAGCCCATGTTCCCACATGCTGAGAACTGGTGTCCCTGAAGAAGTTATCCTTCATACTGGGAAGTTCAGTACCTGGAATAGTCAGCAGGGGAAGGGTCCATCATATGGGGCAGCTGCTATCATCCTCTGCTTGGAAACATAAGCACAAAACTTTGAGTTCCCATCTCTGCTACTGAAGCAGAGGTGGGAGCAGAATGAGGGTCTTCCACCCTTGTCCCAAATGCACCAGAGGCTTAGGAGGAAAGCAGGGAGGGGGGAACTTAGGAGATGCTGGCCTAGGTCAGGGCACTGGGACCCAGATGAAGCTAAGGAATGGGAGGCCGGGATTTGGTAAGAGACCAACCCAGTGTGGAGGCTGAGGTGACAAGGTCTCTGTGCCTGCTCTAAGATCTCAGTGGACTCCAGTTACTAAACAGAAATGTAGAGATCCTATGAACTATTGCACAAACTATGGCAACACAGTGATCTGAGCAGTAGCCCGAAGGGCCCTGGCCTTGAGATCTGGAAAGACTTAAGGCCCAGGAAACCAGTCTTTTATTTTTATTATTATTATTTTTAATTTTAATGAATCACTGTGAAATACATTTACAGGCTTACAAACTTGCATGATTACATTTCGGTCAGACAATGTTTGAGTACCCATCCCTCTACCCATGTCCATTCTCCATGACCAATCAGGAAACCAGTCTTATGTGGGCATGATCCCAGGTGTCAAATCCAGGTGTTGGAATATGGTCAGGCAGACCCAGATTGGTCCTGATAGTTTGAGATCTTACTGAAGCATTTCTTTTAAATGAACCTTTTTGGGTTGGAGAAATAGTTCACAGGCTGAGACTCGCTTTGCATATGACCGACCAGGCTTCAATTTTGCATGGTATATTGTCCCCTAAGTATCACCAAGAGTGAGCTCTGAGCACAGAGCCTGAATGTATCCTGAAGACAGCCTGATATGGCCCAAACACCCCCATCAAAAAAGAAGAAAGCAAGCAAGCAAACAAACAAACAATGAGCCTTTTATATAGGTCTCATGACTTTAATAATATTTGGAGTGTCATCTTAGCCCTAGTTGCCATTCTCTGTTAATACTGGTCTGTTATGATAAAGATGTCTCACTACGTGGGTGAGGCTCAGCCAAGCCTGTGAAGAGGGGACAGGAGCATGATGGTGATTGAGTTCTGGAGTTTTTTGGCTGCTGGGGCTGGCTCCATTGTGGTGGGGAGGGGAACCCACCCACCCCTCTGGGTTGCCCCAAATGAAACAGCCTGGTGCAGGGTCTGAAGGCATCTGTATGGCTTACTATTCTGTGCTCCCTTCTGGGAGCTTTGTTGTTGAATCTCTGGATCATGGCCATTAATAAGATTATATGATGCCAGAGGATGTTTCTGGGTGTGATTTACCAAGCTTCTGGAAACAGAGGGACATTGGGAGAGGTCACCCATTCCCGGCTCCATTAAACCTGGAGTTTTTAATCACAAGTCCCGCATACCTGGGTTTTTTTTGCAGGCTCACATTTAAAGTAGGAGGTTACCAATCTTAGGAGAAAATATGTATGTGTGTGTAGATAGATAGATAGATAGATAGATAGATAGATAAGACAGACAGACAGACAGACAGACAGACAGATAGATATGCACACATGTCTCAACCTTTAACAACATGTTACCAATCTCTTATAGAAGGACTTCATGGCTCCTGAGTGAAATACATCAATCTTCATCCACTTTCCTCTAAGAGAAGTTTTTTGGATCATTTGTAGCATATTATTCATAAAAATCAATACAAAACTAATTACTTTGGTTCGCTTTGGGGGTCAGGTTTTGGGGTTCAGGATGGAAACATTCAAAATATGGTGATGGTGGGGGAATGGTCCTGCCAACAGATCAACCTGTACCTGCAGGGCGAGTGCATTAGCAGCCTGATATTGCCTTCAGGCTTCCTGATACCCCAAAATTGCCATTGTGCCTTTAGCCCGACCCCAACAACTTGGGAATAAGTTTACCAAGAAATTAAATAGCCAAAAGTTAGGTATGTGAGAGTTACACCCACAAACTACTCTGGCTCAGCTATACAAACTCACTCAGAGTTGGGATTGGGCTACCTCCCTCGCTTCCCAATACACAAAGTACTGGCAGTCACCCCCACGAAACAACTCCAGCACCACCATGTAAGCTCTACTATTGGCCTTTCCTCAGATACCCCTAAATAAATCTCAAAAGAGATCAAAAGCTGAAGTTAAACTTGGACCTATACATGGCTTATCAGACCAGAGTAAATTGGAGGGGGCGGGTTGGCCTGTTCCCTCCCAAGTAGAGTCCCTGGTGGCCGCTTGCTTCCACAATCTAAAATTGCTGCCATACCCCAAGCCATACTCCACTGTCTCAGGATGGACCTCACCAAGATATTATCTGCTGAAAATTTTGTAATATGGATCTTAGCGCACCAGCAGCCCTGGCTCAGAGACACAGAGGCAAGTCCCAGTCACGCCTACAATTTGCCTCCAGGTATCATCTTGGTGCACAAATAGTCCTAGTTCAGAGACACAGCAGCAAGTCCCAGAAGACACCACAGTGCCAGAGAACTCTCCGGGCCCCAAACCAAGCTAATATTACAGGTGAAGCAAGTGCAGTCTCCCCACCTACTCCAGATGGAATCCTGGTGATCAAGAGCTTTCACAAGCAAGGCCTAGGTATGCGGGTTCAGGACTAAATCTCCAGGCCGCATGGTGGCAGAGTACCCAGGATGTTCCTCCCAGGGTCACCGCCCGCCCAGAAGACTGACTGTTAGGTCCACAATTTGCCTCCGGATGTCATCTTAGCACACCAACAGCCTGGCCCAGAGACTCTCAATTGAATCCCAAAATGGATTAGTGCCATACAGAGATGTCTCTGGAACCCAACAATTTACAATCTAGAAATTTACATTTACAATCGTGGCTGCATGAGCTCTCGTGATATTCAAAATGAGCTATGGAAAATATATTATCTAGAGTCTGCCCCTGGTAGGTAGGCTTGAATGGTGGTGGGAAAATTCTAGCAAAATTAATTTCCAAAATGAGAGAGAGAGAGTATTGGGGAAATTGTCTGTCATATAGGCAGGGTGAGGCCTGCGATGTGTGTATGTCTGTGTGTGTGTTTGGGGCGGGGGGGGGGTGAGGTGGTGGTGGGGTCATACTTGGAACATTGGTGGTAGAAAATGTGCACTGGTGGAGAGATGGGTGCTCCATCATTGAACGGCTGAATCTCAAACATGAAAGCTTTGTAACTCTATCTCCTGGTGATACAATAAAATAAAATAGTAATGTGGAGTTTATGCCCAATTCAAAGAGCTTAATCAATGGCTGAACAAATAGCAGTACTCCTACATTATTTAAAAATATATATGTGTTGATGGGAAGGTGTAAAGGTGGTGGGATTAGTATTTTAACATTAAATGTAATCAATTATTGTGAACAACTTTATAAAAATAAAAAATAAATAAAATAAAACCTTTTTTATATACAGGGGAAAAAAAATGTCTCACTCCAGATGGACAGTGACTAATGCTTCCAGATTTTAGTTTCCTCTTCTTTTTTAGTTTTTTGCATTCTGTAGGCTTTTTAAAATTTTTAAAAATTTTTATTAGTGAAAGACCATGAGGTACAGTTGTATACTTACAAATTTTTGTGCTTGGGTTTCAGTTATACAATGATCGAGTATCCATCCCTCCACATTAAAGCTAATGATATCTTCAAAGATGTCACACCACTGGCCAAGCAAGTGAAAACAGAGATAGACAAATGGGACTATCTTAAACTAAGAAGCTTCTCAAAAGAAACAGTGACAAAAATACAAAGACAGTCTACAGAATGGGGAATTCTGAAGTTTTAATAATTAAATCTGGAGGGATTTCTGCCAAAAGCCACTGGGTGCCAAGCTTTGTTTCTGAGTCTCTGGGATCATGGCCGATAAGCAGGAAAGCTGCCAAATTTTAATAAATCCATGAGACTTATAGAAATCTGAAAACAATAGTTTATACACTATTCTTACTGAGGTCAAAAATTTATCTTCCTTTTGGGGCTAACCTAAACATCTTTTTTTTAATCTTAGGAATAGAATTTGGTCAACTAATTCCAAAATTATTATTTATATGCTGAGTGACCAATGCATGTGAAGAAAGCCCTTTCTTTTGGTAAAAGAATAAAGATACAATGCATTAATATAGCCTGCAGATAAATCTGGTTTCTTGTTGGCTTTCTTTTCTCTGGATGCATCAAGGTATTCTGCATAAATCTTACTCTTTTAACTTATCCTAGATTTGTCTTAGACTTATTTTTTCTTAATAAAACACACTAGGTTAAATTAATGGGAGCCCAAACTAGATGGATCATGAGAACATTATGCCAAATGATATACAGCAAGACAAGAAATAATTTCACTTCATGTAGAAGCAACAAGAGCAGTACTCATAGAAATGGTATTGGGTGCTGGTTACTAAGAGTCTAGAGGATGAGAATGTAGGGATACTATTCGAAGTATAAACACTAAGTTAAAAGATAAATAAGCTCTACAGAATCTAATGCACAGCACTGTGATTCTACAACGCTACTAAATACCAAAAAAAAATTGCTAAGGGTAAATCTTAAATATTCTCACCACAATCACAAATGATAATGATGTGTAAAATCTTCAGGAAAAACAAAAATCTATCATAATTTGGGGCTATGGGTGCAATTCTAGCAACTGAGTTATTTCACTGTCCCTGTAGACCTGAAGACAGTTCAAAGGCTTGATAACTCAGCCTGCTCCCTCTGATGTTCAGACTAGATCATCAACTTCCTTTGCTGCTTCTCAAAAGACTCTGTCAGAGAACAGATCTCATCCATGTAGCCAAATGTCTTCAAGTTCAGCAGTTATTCTTTACCTCTCAGGCCCATAACCCTTGAACCATATAAGAATTTGGTTTAACTTGGCTTTTGCAGAAAAATTATTAAAGAAAAATATTCTGTATTTCTAGTATATTAACAAATTAATCTTAATGAATATAAGAAATTATAATGAAGGTGTTTTTCATAGGTAATTTAGAGATGCATGTGGTCTATTAGCCTTTAAATTCAAAGAAATTGATGATTCATTGAAAAAAGTATTTTTTAAAAAATGTTGTATTCTATTTGGGCTGGAGCGATAGCACAGCGGTAGGGCATTTGCCTTGCACATGGCCAGCCCAGCTGACAGGGGTTCGATTCCCCTGCCACTCTCGGAGAGCCTGGTAAGCTACCGAGAGTATCTCATCCACATGGCAAAGCCTGGCAAGCTCCCTGTGGCATATTCAATACACCAAACACAGTAACAACAAGTCTCTCGTTGGAGACTTTACTGGGTTCACTTAAGCAAATTGATGAACAATGGAAGGACAGTGCTACAGTGCTACAGTGTTCGATTTAGTTTCTATATCAAGGATAAAAAGGAAGGTGAAATTTTAGGGGTTTTTAATCACATTGAGGTAGAGATAAATGCTACTATAAAATTGAATTCATTTATTTTGTTTAAAAAATCAACTGACCTATTTTTGTCTGTGTTATAGCACTGTTATAGCACTGTCCTCCCATTGTTCATTAATTTGCTCGAGCAGGCCCAGTAATGTCTCCATTATCTGTGTTATCTGTGTTTATTTGTTTGGGGGCCAAATCTAGGAATGACCAGGGAGTACTTTGGGCAGTGCAGGGGACCACATAACATGTCAGGGATAGAACTGAAATTGGCTGCATGCAAGACAAATTTCATAGCTTTTGTAATATCTCTTCAAACCTTTATATTTTATTTCAAATCACCAGATTAGGAAAAGAAAGACTCAAATTTCTCATCACGCTAACTCAAAGTCTCATTAAATATATCAATAACTTTTGCTGTCATTAAATGGCAGTGCAAAACAGATTTACTTGACGTATTTCTCTCATTCATACAGATTTTTCAATATTAAATGCTTTTATGCCTACATGATAATTGACCAAATGAACAAAACATTCAAGTGCACTAGTGTGATATTTTTCTCTGACAAAGTTAGAAATTGAGAAATAGAAAGCAAGATAAAGGCATCTTGTCTAAGCCTTTGGGGCAGGGATTGGAGGTAGTAGGTTATTGGTCCTCCCAAGCTGCTCTCAAGGGCTCCCAAGATCCTATCCTATCAGTATTTCAAGTCAGGTGATGCTAAGGCCCCAGGATACAGTGGTGCTTGGACTCTACAGTACTGGGAATCCCACTATGTCACTCCAGCAGTATCTAGGCTCCACAAGGTTACAGCCAGAAATGCTGAAGCAGGGGACATATGAGGTGGCAGAGATGAGCTCTGGTCAATACATGCAAGGCATGTGTCCTAATCTCTGTACTATCTCCTGGGTCCTAGGATCTTCCATATTAAAGTAATCTTGGTAAAAAGTTGGAGCTCTCTAATCACTTTTACACTTTTCATCAAGCTTTGAGTGTAATGTTACCTAATTTTTCCTGAATTTAACTAGTCAATTGCTGTAGGTTTAAATTAAATGATATATGACTAAAAATGTACTAAATAATTTAAAATTCTCTAGTGAACGTCTCTTTTCAGATTCCAGTGTAACCTTATTGTGAAAAATAACAAAAACTTGAGGAATATTAAAAGCATCATTTAAAATGCATTGCTGAGCAAACACAAAATAGAAAATCTGCTGCCCTCATGAAACAAAGTATAAGCTTAGTTGGTAAGTGAAAAAGATAAAGTCTGCTTTGAAAGGGATCTTTAGAAACAGGCGCATATAGTAAGATGTCAAAAGTAAGTCTAATCAGAGTATCAGAAAGTAACAATTCGCAAAAAGCAATGTTCATAGAAATAATTCAAAATATTTAAGATTCTTGAGAATACAGCAGTCCTGAGAATCTGAAAGCTAGCTGGTTTTCACCCAGGATAAATTCATGTAAATCTACTCAGGTACATCATAGTCAAACTGCACGAAGCTATATTGGAGGAGGTAGGGCAAGACCCTTAAGATTAGCCAGAGATTACCAACAGTTTTTTGAGAATCTTGTTCTCAACGTCTGGTTACTTTTAAAAGCAATAATAGAAGAAAAAAAGAAATGAATTTTCCTGGGGGATGAGGAGGGATAATTACCAAACAAGATTTAGATACCTAGGCAAATTAATTTAAAAAGTGAGGGGGAAAAATATTTTTAAACAACTATAAACCAAGAAAGTTTACTGCAAAAATCCTCTAATCATGAATTTTTTAAGGAATATAGTTTATGTATAAGTAAATAATGCTAGGTGGATGATTGGTGGTGTACAATAAGGAACAATGAGCAAAGGTAATAATAAATAGGTAGATAACAGCAAACAAATATTGGTAGAATCACAAACCAGTAAATCATGTCATAGGCCATCATTAGAAAAATAGAACAAAATGAAAATATAGGCAACCAGAGTTAATAAATCACATGAAGAGATGACTCAAGTTAGTTAACTCTTAGATTGTTCGCGAGAAAGGAGAGCTGGACTTTATTACATTAAATATACATGCTAAAATAGTCAAAGATGCAGTGAAAAATATAGGCTATAGGCATATAACTTCCTAATATACACAGGAGATAAAGTGGGAAAAAGTAAGCAATCTCAATAAACTGAAAATATTACAAAGAAAAGGGGACAAAAAGAAATTGAAATATAACATGGTCTAAACATTTTCTTCTTCAATAAAAGTTTAATTTTTTTGTTTCATTTCTGCGTTTTAGGCAAGACATAGCTGTGCACAGGGATTACTCCAGGCTCTCTGTATGGGGCTTGAGGGACCAGATGGGATGCTAAGGATCTAACTTGAGTAAGCAATGTGCAAGGCAACACTTACCCACTTCCTTACCAACTGTACCACCTCTCCAGCCCCGGTCACTTAAAAATTTGAATACATGTTGTTAGTAGAGAAACATAGCTCATAGAAACAATAAAATCAAGAAAAAGTGCTCCTTTCGGCAGCACATATATTAAAATTGGAATGATACTGAGAAGATTAGCATGGCCCCTGCACAAGGATGACACGTAAATTCGTGAAGAATTCCATATTTTTTAAAATCAAGCACCTAGGAATCAACTTAATTAAAGAAGTAAAGGATCTGTACAAAGAAAACTACAAAACGCTACTTCAAAAAATAAAAGAGGACACGAGGAAATGGAAAAATATACCCTGCTCATGGATGGGGAGAATTAACATTGTCAAAATGGCAATACTTCCCAAAGCACTGTACAAATTCAATGTGAT
>JAOXYA010074210.1:0-11504 GCA_028565675.1 Sorex palustris
GCCAAAAGCCACTGGGTTTCGAGATTTGCTCCTGAGTCTCTGGGATCATGGCCATTAAGCAGCTTGATCAGGAGCCAGAAAGGCTGTTTGTGGGCGATGACTTGGGGCCTCCTTGGGGTGTGGAGGACAGGCCTGGCTCCACCCCCATCCCGTGAGGCCCTGCATGTCTCACCACTGGGGGCCCAAACCTGACTGTCCAGTGGCCTCTGGAAGATGGCAGCCACTGGGCCGCGGGGAGGAAAAGGCCAAGGCACGAAACCTATTCCCATCTGGGTTGGCCCAGCACCGGTAACCTACTGCAGGGACCAGACGCATTTCTGCCAAAAGCCACTGGATTTCGAGATTTGTTTCTGAGTCTCTAGGATCATGGCCATCAAGCAGTTCAATCAGGAATCAGAGAGGCCACGCCTCGAATTATATAGCTAAGCCGGAGGTGGTTTGTGGGTGTGTTTCCCACATATCTAATTTTCTTGGTAAATTTTGCCCCAAGTTTTTGGGGTCTGGCCAAAGGCACAGCAGCAATTTTGGGGTGTCTGGAAGTCTGAAGGCACCACCAGGCTGCTGATGCATTCGCCTCACAGGTACAGATTGACCTGCTGGCGGCACCATACCCCCTGCCCGGCCCGTTTTAAAATCAGTTATCACCAAGATATTTTATTGGAATCACAGAGGGGTTTGTCTTTGATGGGAGAAGAGCCCATGAGGGCTTTTGTGTGGCACAGTGGCACAGTGGGCTGGTGCCGACCCAGTGGAAGACCCCCAGAGATACCCCTGCGTGGCTCTGTCCAGGATTCTGGTCTGAAGCTACACCGAGGAGGCAAGGCAGAAACCTGGTGTGAAGGGCCTTGTTGCCTAAACTCGGCACTGAACCTTCGATTCCATAGATAAGGAATGTTGTGGGGATTCAGGGGTGCAGTTCAGCGCCTGGCTCTGCTGCTCTGGGACACGGGGTGGGGCCGGGGTTTCTAATGAAAAGCTGCCCCAGCACATCTCAATCTCCTGCAGGTGCGGCTCCCTGATCGAACTTTGCAAGGGCCCTCATGTCAGGCACACCGGCACAATTAAAGCCATAAAGATTTTCAAGGTACAGACTTTATTTTTGTTGTTGCTGTTGAAGTTGGACAAAAGAAGACATTTCAGTGCTACCTCTCTAGCCTGCACGTTGTCCCAGCCGAAAATGCTGACTTTCGGAGGGAGGTATTGGGGGGGCCATGGCTGGAGGTGTTCAGGGCTGACTCCTGGCTCCCTGCTTGGGCTTTGTTCCCAGGGGTGCTCTGGGACTATGCAGTGCCAGGGACAGTACTAGTGTTGGTCGCATTAACAGCAAACACCTTAACCCCTAATATTCCATTCTGGACACGACCCTCTAAGATGGCATGGTCTAGAAGACTCTTAGCTAGGCAGTTAAGTGGTGTCTGCTTGTTTGTCATGCAGCATGGGTAAGCGTTATGCCACGTTGCTCTTTGCACAGGGTATTTTTGGATGCTCTCCTGCTGTGCTGTTGTTTCTGGAAGCATCCTTGCATGTGCAGTTGACCTGTATGTGAGAACAGAGTTGTAGGGGAAGGGAAGAAGGGAAAGGGGTTGATGACTTAGTGGAGAGAGAGAGAGGGTGGGGGGAGAGAAAGAAAGAGAGGAGAGAGAGAAGTAGAGGAGAAAGAAGAGGAGAGGGGGAGGGAAAGAGGAGAGACAGGGAGATAAAGAGAGGAAGAGAGGAGAAAGAGGCAAGGAGAGGAGAGAGAGAGGGAGAGGAAGGGAAGAGGAAGAGAGAGGAGAGAGGAGACACAGAGAGGGAGAGAAAGAGGAAGAGAGAGGAGAAAGAGATGGGAGAGAAAAGGAGGGGAGAGAGTGAGCGAGAGAGAACGGCCCATAGGGACTAAGGGTGTGAAGTCTGCTATCCTGAGCCCCCTTAAGGGGTGCTCCTGACATCACCCTATCTTCCCAGTTAGCCAGGGATCAGTGAAACTTTGACTCCCCTCCATCCCCCCAGTTACTCGTCAGCCCCCCTCCTTCCCATGCTGACCCCAGGATCCACGGCAGACGTGCTTAGGGCCGGGACGGTGGTGCAAGAAGCCACTGAAGCATCTTTTCAGCATGTACAGTGGGGAGCTGGTGAGTCAGAGCCACATCCTGCCCACCCCGGGGTGCACCTCTCACCCGTGACTCCTGTGCTCTTTAGAACTCCTCCAGCTGCTGGGCGGGTGACCCGAGCATGGAGACACTGCAGAGGGTCTACGGCATCGCCTTCCCGGATCCCCGGGGGATGGACGCCTGGGAGAAGCTCCAGGAGGAAGCCAGGCACCATGACCACAGGAAAATCGGGAAGGTAGGGGCCAGCCAATGTCTTCAGGCAGGGCATGGTCCCCGCCAGCCTCTAGTTATGTCTTGTGAAAAAGAAGTAGTTTGAATATCACTATTTTTTTAATTCCTCTCTCTGACTGGCATTGACCAGCTGAACCCTTCCCTGCTAACACCCCACATGTCTTTGCATTCAACTTTTTTTGAATCTTTCGTTATATTTATTTTTTTGAAAAAACACTGTCTTTTTCATCTTGATATGTTTTTTATATATATAAGTATTTTTTTTAGGGGCCAGAGTGATAGAATGGCAGAGAGGGCATTTAGAGTCCTCTGAGCATCACTGGGAGTGACTCTAGAGCCTGCTAAGTGTGGCCTAAAGCCCCACACCAATTAAAAAATGTGAGAGACTGCATAACAGACTCTGGAAGACAGAGCAAAAAGAATGAATGATCTGAAAGCAGGCAGATTGTTCAAGCTGTTTTGTCTTTGTCCTTTTATAATTTTTTTGTCCCATTCCTGTCCCTTGGCTGTTTGAGGCCACAACTGGACATTTGCATAGGGCCCCCCAGGCCCTTGTTTTTGCTGGGTGGTGAGTGGGCCTAGGGAGGGCACAGATGCTGAGTGAGGGTCACCTGCAGGGGCCAGCCTCTCAGTGAGTGACCATGTGGTGGGCATCTATTTCTGTTTATTTTTCTCTGGGGTTTTGGGGTCATGCCCAGCAATGCTCAGGGCTTTCTCCTGACTCTGTGCTCATGGATCACTCCTGGAAGGCTCAGGGGACCCTATGATTGTCGGGTCAGCTGCATGCAAGGCAGAGCCTTCCGCACTGTCCTCTCTGACCCTGTGGCAGCAGTGGACTCATGGCTCTCTCCTGCCAGGTTCTCTCCCCCGCAGACCCCAGCACTAAGGTGCTGATCACGAGCTTGTCCATAAACAGGAGGGGAAACAGAGGCCGGGAGGAGGACTCTGTCTCCACCTTGAGTCTGAGTTGAGGCTAGGGAGGCCTTGCTGAGCCATTACCGGCCTCAGACAGCGGGAGATGGTGCAGCAGCCACGTCTGATGTAGGGCTGGTTTCTATCTAGGAGCAAGAACTTTTCTTCTTCCACGAGCTGAGTCCAGGCAGCTGCTTTTTCCTCCCCAGAGGAGCCTTCATTTATAACACACTCATGGACTTCATACGGGTAAGTGCGCCTTAGAGACGCCCTGTTCTGGCTCCACTCCCCTCACAGGTACCGTTTTCCCTCCAAGGAAGACAGTAAGCCTAAGGAAGAGGGTGCCGCTCAGTCTGGGCACAGCAGGGAGGTACTTGCCTTGCCCAGGCACTGCCTGGGGTCCCTACTTCTCCACCAAGAGTGATCCCTGAGCACAGAGCCAGGAGGGAGCCGTCAGCATTGATGTGTGAGTCTATGCTGAATGAATCAAAAAAAGAAATGCGAATCTAAAAGAGAAGCGGCAGACGGTGCCCTTTCTAGGGCCTGGGCCCTGCAGAGCTGAGGGTGCTGGACCAGGTGCTGTGCAGTGCCAGGGGTCAAACACGGGTTCACATGTGTTAACTCTGAGCCCCTGGGCACCTGGCCACTTCCCCAGCCTCTGGATCATGAAATCTAATAAAACTGTTGGCCCACTTTGTACCTTCCCTCAACCCAGTGGATTCTTGTATCTAACGAAATGGGCCTTTGGTTCCTTTCAGAATCTGGTCATGCACCCTGCAGAGACCCCCATTAGACCAAGGGAAGGAGGATACCCTGGAAGAAGAAGGAGGAAGCAAATGTTAGATCCACTCCAAAACCCCAGCTTGCCATGTACGGGCCACGGGTGGCCTCTGTGGTCTCTCACCTGATGCGTGGGGAGGGGGGGGTGCGGGGAGGGGGAGGTACAGTTCCCTGGAGCCGCTACTAAAGAGCAGAATGTGGACCCTTCACGGGGTTGGCTTGGTGCCAACCACATGGGAGAACATTTCCCTTCTGGTGCTTTGTTCCTTCATGATTCATGCTGCCCCTTTGCTTAGTTTTCTGTGCGTCTGCCGCTCATTCCTACTCATCCTCTGTCAAAACTGCAGCTCCCTGTACCTCGTCCTGACGGGATCTCTGAGGGTCTTTGCGCTTCATTCTGATGGGATCTCTCTGAGGGTCTTTGCGCTTCGTTCTGATGGGATATCCGAGGGTCTTTGCACCTCATTCTCATGAGATCTCTGAGGGTCTTTGCACCTTGGGATCTCTCAGTGAGTCCTCACACAGTCCTCTTGTACACTTGCGAGCTGAGCTTCTTGTCGACTACCATGGGTGCCTATTCCCAGCACAGGCCTGCCAACTCCTTCCTCCTCTCCAACACTGCCCTCTTTCCTTCCACCTCCCAGTGTTTCCCCTCGCAGCAGGAGGGGGCACCTTCCTCAGCGACTTTCCTAGCAAAGAGCCCCGGAATGTTCTGACTCCTTGGCTCCTCTGCCACATAGTGCCCCATGGTGTCTGGTCTCTAGTCTAGTGTGTGGGGACTGGCCTGTGCTCTCCCTGCAGGGAGGGTGGGGGTCAGCACCCTGAAGACCTCAGAGAGGGGCCCTGCTGGCCCTGACCCCCACAACTGTTTCAGGTGTGCTGTCTTGTCTGAAAGCCCCTGCAGCCCCGAAACACTCCAGAGCAGGTGTGAGCCGGCGCCTCAGAGGAATCTCTTATCTCTGTAGATGAAGACCAGGTCAGAGGCCTACGGGGTGAGCTGCAGGATTGCGCAGCTATCTGGCCCCCCAGCCCCCAGTAGTCTCATATGCCAAGGTAAGGGCACTGGCACCAGGCAAAGGGTCAGTGAGGCTCGGGAGGCGGGGAGGGGACAATATTCAGCAACAAAGTGAGAACTTGGGACTCCAGATCCCTGATTTAGTGCCCTCTGCTTTCTTTTATTCGTGTGGTGCTCATTCCCAGCCACTGTGCTAGGCTGCCTCTTGACACAGCCAGATATCACTTCTCCTGGATGTGCACCTGGGTGGCAGGGGGCTCAGGTGAACTGGCTTCTTGGGAGAAAGCTGTGCAGTTTGCCGGTGGTAGAACCGTTTGGTGAGCCCCAGACAGAGGTGCATCGAGCTTGGCCACGTACTTACCTGCTGCTGGCTTTCTCTCGGATGGGTGCAGAGGGTTGAATTGTCTGTTTCCGTGATGAATAGTGACGGATAACTTTTCCTGAGGCAGAGGGGCCAGATGGACGTTCTTCAGGGGGAAGTTTCTGTCACAGTGTGTTGCCCGTTTGCAGAGCACATGTCGCTGGGCTTTGCACTCTTGCTTTGTCAATGGTCTTTCCAAGTTCTTGACATGAGTTCTGTGTGTGATCCTGGTGCTGTGAACCACTCTTATTATTTCCCCTCCTGAACAACTTCTTTAGGTCTTATGAGTAATAATAATCAATAGTAATAATAATAATCGTAATGTAGTGGGGGGTACTTTTCACATTCTAGCTTTCTAGCTAAGAATCCTTTGCCAAATTCAGAGTCATTCTTTGTTCTATACTAGAAGCTTTTTTAATTTTTAATTTAATTTTATTTTAGCGGTAGAGCGTTTGCCTTGCATGCAGCCAACATGGCCGACCCGAGTTTGATTCCTCCACCCCTCTCGCAGAGCCCGGCAAGCTACCGAGAGTATCTCGCCCGCACCGCAGAGCCTGGCAAGCTACCCGTGATATATTCGATATGCTAAACACAGTAACAACAAAGTCTCCAATGGAGACGTTACTGGGCCCGCTCGAGCAAATTGATGAACAACGGGAGGACAGTGACAGTGACAGTTTATTTTTTTATTTATTTAGTTGCTTTTTTGGGTCACACCCAGCGATGCTCAGGGGCTATTCCTAGCTCTGCACTCAGGAATTACTCCTGGTGGTGCTCAGGGGACCATATTGGATGCTGGGGATTGAACCCAGGTCATCCGCCTACTAAGCAAATGCCCTACCCGCTATACTATCACTCCGGCCCCTACGAGAAGCCTTTTTAAATTTGTTTGCAATTTCTCTTGATTTTTTTTTAGGTTCTGTGGACAGTAAAAGTCAAAGTATACTTTTTAACCTATACCTTGATCAGCATTTATTATTGCAAATAGTAGGTAAAGCATTATATATGTATTCACTGAATGATTACTGTAACTCTTTTAAGATGATATTAGTAAAGTCATTTCGTTTTTTTTAATTTTCCTTATGACATTTTATTTTATATATTTTTAAACTTTAATTGAATCACTGTGAGATATAACCTTACCATTTTATTCTTTATGATTATTTTGGATGATTCCACTTTCTGTATTTTCACATAAATTTTACAACAAGCATATCACTTTGGGGGGTGGGGGGAAATTACCTGCTGATAATTATTTGCTGGTAAACATCCGTTACCCGCCGAAGATAGAAATAGATCAGAACTGGAAATTAGCATGCGCCATAGTATCTGGGCTTCCTAGTTACAGGATTCTTTCACGTTTGACATAGTAGGGAAAGCCTCTGCTTCACGGGGAATGTGTAGTTATGAAAATATCACTTGGACAGTATTTCAATGACTGTTTCTTTTCTTTTCGTCTTCTGTGGGGAGGGATGAGGGCTTCACCCCTTGATGTTCAGGGGCCATTCCTGGCTCTGTGCTCAGAGGCCCCTCCCCACAGTGCTCCCCACCAGGTGCAGTGCTGGGGATTGAACCCTGGTCAGCCATAAGCAAAAAAGCACCTTACAACCTTGTTCTTAAATTCCTGCACGATCTCTCTGGCCCTCAACTGCAGAGGTTAACACTCTTCACTTTTCCACGCTTTGTTTTGTTTGGGGGCCACAGCAGTGCTCAGGGCTGCCTCCTGGCTCTGCACTCAGGGGTCACTCCTGGCGGTGCTCAGGGACCCTGGAGGCTGCCGGGGATCCCCCGTGGGCCGGTGCCAGGCTACGCCCTCCTCGCTGTGCTATGGCTCGGCCCTCCTCTGCACTCTGCATACACGTCCACGGGGCCTCCCACCCAGTGCTCAGCCCCGTGGTTCCCTTGGGCGCAGCGTAGGGGCAGCGCGTGGGCCTCACCTCCAGCCCCTTCCCCCAAAGGAGGAGTACCAGCAGCGCGGCTTCGCCGAAGTGCTGTCCCCCAACCTGTACAGCGCCCAGCTCTGGGAGGCCTCGGGCCACTGGCGCTACTACGGCGAGAACATGTTCACGGTGCAGGCGGAAAAGGACACGCTGGCCCTGAAGCCCATGAACTGCCCGGCACACTGGTGAGCACTCGGCGGGGAGCCCAGCACGGCCTGGGTGCGGTGTCAGCAGGAACGTGGCCCCTCCTGGCGTCTCTGTCGGCGCTGGGTGCACGCACGGAGGCAAATGTTAGGAACCAGCTTTCTGAGACGTGATCCAGATGTGGGTTGTGGACTGCAAGCAACATGTGTGCAAGTTATATGAAATTAACTAATAATGTGGAGTCGGAGACATAGTGCAGAGGCTCAGGCATCGGGATTCCGTGCCGCTGACCCTGGTTCAATCCCCAGCACCCTATAGCATTTCCTGAGAATCCAAAGCCCTGAACTCCCAGCTGTGATCCCAGGACTAAGCCTTGAGCACCAGCACCATGTACAGCCTCCAGACAAAGCAAACAAACAAGTAAATAGCACTCACCCAGGTGAACTCTCACCCGGGTTCCGTGAGGTTGGAGACAGTGAGCCTCTAGATTCTAAAACATCTCTCCTTGCCTTCCAAATTTCAGCCTCTCTGAAATCGGGGTTTGTCTAATTATGATGTCAATTTAATTAATATGTTCTTTGGGGGGTGTACACCTGGTGGTGCTCAGGGGTTACTTCTGGCTCTGCACCCAGGGATCACTCCAGGGGACTCAGGGGACCATTTTGGGTGCTGGGGATTGAACCCTACCTGCCGTGCTAATATGTTCCTTTCTTTTTTGGTGATCTGAGATAATGGTGTGATCTGACAGTCAGGGTTGACTTAGAGTCTATGAAGGAATAGAAGTAGCACAGCAGGGAGGGTGTTTGCCTTGCACATGGCTGACCAGGGTTTGATCCCTGGAATCACTTGTGGTCACACCATGTGTGGCACCAGGAGTGGTCTTTAAGCAGTGAGTCAGAAATAAACCCTGAGCACCGCTGGGTGTAGCCCGAAAACAAAACAGCAACAAAAATGAGCAGGAAGTTGATAGGTGAAATCAGCCTGGCACCATGAGCAGATTGGGCAGCCAGAAGCGAAGCCACGGCTCCTCCCACAACTAGCCCCCTACTTTACTTTTGTGCTACCAACAGACCCAGTTCCCAGTAAGTCCGCCTCAGATCAGTGCTTTTCAAACAATTATCTGAACAATGAAGAAAGCCCTTTTCCCTTTGCTGTTAAGACTGAAGGAAGTTCAGGGGCTAGAGAGACGGTACGGTGTGCAGGGCACTTGCCTTACATGCAGCCTGACCTGGGACTTGGGTTCAATCTCCAGAGCCCCATGTGTTCCTCCTAGCCCCACCAGGAGTGATCCCTGAATGCAGAGTCAGGAGTAAGCCCTGAGCACCAGCAAGTATGCCCAAGGAGGAGGAGGAGGATCAGGAGGGGGAGGAGAAAGATAAGGAGGGAGAGAAGAAATAATTCGCTCACTGGAATAGGGCAGGAACCTCTTTTTGAAGGAGACAAGTTTTCTCTGGAAGAAAAGGTTTCAAGAGCTGCTGTGATGAAAATTGTCAGGTTAAGGGGCCAAAGTAATAGTACAGGGGAGGGGACATTTGTACTTGTAGTTGGCTCACTCAGGTTCGATCCCCAGCACCCCATAGAGTCCCCTGTGCACAGAGCCAGGAGTAAAATAAAAAAAAAAAAGAAAAAGAAAAAAGGAAACTATAAGGTTAATCATTATAGAGAAAAAGTTTAATGGACTTATTTTGAATTTTAGGCCACACTCAGAAGTGTGGGTGGGAAGGGAGGGGGGGCAGACAGGCATGGCGCCCAGACCTCTGAATCCTCTCACCGGCCCCCAAACAAGCAGCAGCTGGTGCTGCAGAGCCAGAATTAGGTGTCTGTGAGTCTCGGGGCCAGCTCTCCTAACCAACACTGCGTGTCCGTCGCCTCCCTAGCCTGATGTTTGCCCACCGCCCACGGTCTTGGAGGGAGATGCCGCTCCGACTGGCCGATTTCGGGGTCCTCCACAGAAACGAGCCATTGGGAGCTCTGAATGGCTTGACCCGGGTGCGTCGCTTCCAACAGGACGACGCCCACATCTTCTGCACAGAGGAGCAGGTGGGCCAAGGGTGTGGGCAAGTGGGACAGTGTGGTCTGTCCTCACAGGGTCAGGGACATACGAGTCACATGCCTCTGGCACTGCCTGTGAGACCCCAGGGATGAGGCTGAGGATCTGTGTGATAAGGGATGAGCAGCACCCAGATACCCCACCCCCCTGTCCAAGACCACCCACTCTGTGCCCATTCTGCTCCTCCCAGGGAGCCCACTCCCAGATGCTCTGCTCCCCTGGGGACCTGAGCCCTCCTCTCAGGGCTGATCCCATGCCCTACCTGTCAAGGCCCCTGTTTTGGGTATTTGTGGCCTTGGGAGCTGACGCAGGGCTGGAGCACAGTCTCAAGGCTCGATTCTTGGTACCACCTGTGCCAGGAATGCCACCAAACATGGCCAGGTGTGGCCCCCAAGACCAAATGAATGAGACTCTTCATGTCTGGATGATGGCATCCTTCCCTGCATTCCCAACTCCCAAATGGTCACGCCCTTCCCTTCATCCAGGCACCTGGCGCAGTGCTGAGCATGTAAACCCTTACCACAGTTTCTTGCTGTGTTTTTACTTTTTACCCAACGGTGTTCCCCCTTTTATCCTTATTTCCTTCCTGTGGCACCCTGTGTCCTCCAGTCACCCCTTATCTTGTGCTCTGTCCCCTTGAAATCTCCCGGAGTAGTCCAATGGCCCCCAGATGAGGCATGCGTGTAAGTGACCAAGGACTGATGACCTGCGATGCCGCAGTCTCCTCATCTCAGCTGAAGGGACCCACCCCCCCAATCTTGCCAGTCTTTTCTCCCAAATACCAAATTGCTAATCAGATCCCAGTGGCCATCTGCTGACACGCCTGGGGTTGTTCTCCTGTCACTGAGTAGACATGACCCCAACTATGATGACACTGGATTGAGTCTGATCCTTTGATCACGCGCCACCACCCCATGGCCATCCCACAGGGTAGCCCTGCCCTGCCACCCTGGTCTCCTGGGTCTTCCCCTCAGCTCCTCACCAAGAACTGACACTTGACCCACGCATCTCTGGAGCTGGCCCTCCCCGGATGCACCCCTCATCACCACATTCTTGTCCACCGCTTTGCGGGGGACGTGGGCTGAGCAGGAAAGCATTGGCTTTGCGGACGGACGTGAGACCCCAAGCAACCTCCCTGGCACCGCAGGAGCTAACCACCAGTAACACATTTCCGCGGCTCTGATTTCAGATCGAAGAGGAGATGAAGGGCTGTCTGCAGTTTTTACAGTCTGTCTACTCAACCTTTGGCTTCTCCTTCCGATTAAACTTGTCCACCAGGCCTGAGCACTTCCTGGGTGAGACTGAGACGTGGGATGCAGCGGAGAAGGTAGGGAAGGTTCCCCCCACACACACTTGCGCCTTCCTGCCGGGCGGGCGGAAAGCGCCTGAGTGACAGGACAGGGACACAGACGTGTTTTCTTCCTGCCAAAACACCAGCAACTGCAGAACAGTTTGGTGGCATTCGGAAGGCCATGGACGCAGAGCCCGGGAGAGGGGACCTTCTATGGCCCCAAGGTGAGTAGCCCCACCCTGGCTACTTCCAGAAGAGGGGAACTCAGGGAAAGGCCATCTCTCAGGCCACACCTTGGACTTGCAGATCGACATCCAGATCCAGGATGCTCTGGGCACGTACCACCAGTGTGCGACCATCCAGCTGGACTTCCAGCTGCCCGTTCGCTTCAACCTCACGTACATGAGGTGAGCCGTCCCACGCCTGGCCCGTTGCTGGTTATGTGACGACTGCATTTTCCTTCTCATTTATAGCTTGCATGTTTCACCATTCCCTTTGATCTGGATTTTTGAATTTCAATGATTGCAAATATCCACTTTTTTTCCTTCTTTTGACTTTTTAAAAAATTTTTATTAGTGAGACACCATGAGGTACAGTTATAGACTTACAGATATTTGTGCTTGGGTTTCAATTATACAATGATCAAATACCCATCCCTCCACCAGTGCCCATTTTCCACCACCACGGATC
>JAOXYA010074224.1:0-11504 GCA_028565675.1 Sorex palustris
GGGCCCCCCCCCCCCCCCCGCCCCTCTTAGTTTCCTCTTTATAACTAGGTTAGGTACTGGAGGCTGGAGCGAGAGCATAGTGGGTAGGGTGTTTGCCTTGCACACGGCTGACCCAGGTTTGATCTCCAGCACCCCATATGGTCCCCTGAGCATCACCAGGAGTAATTCCTAAGTGCAGAGCCAGGAGTATCCCCTGTGAATTGCCAGGTGTGACCCAAAAAGAAAAAAAAAGAAAAAAATCCCCTTAGAACTAGGTGAGACATGTGTCAGATTTAGGAACCCTTCATTCAGGTTTATGGAAGCAGTTGCCATTTTACTTGACCATTCCTCAGGTGAAGGCCACAGCTCAACACTGAGCTTCAAGTGAGTGTGTCTGAGGCATCTACAGCGAGCATTTGCACAGAAGGAATCATGCAAACGGCACCCAGAAGCCTGACTGGTCTTTTAAATCCTTTTCTATGGTACCTCCCAGTCCCAAGCTGACTTTGAAGACCATTACATGGGATAAAACCAGAACACAAACACAGAGCCCTAAGAAATTGAAAAGAAGTGGAATTAAAAACCCAGGTTGCAAGGAACCTAGAGGCCGAGGGCAGGCCCACTGGGCGCTGGAAGAAAGAGACATGAAGGGGCTGCAGCAATAGCACGGTGGGTAGAGCATTTTCCTTGCACATGGCCGACTCGGGTTCAATTCCCAGCACCCATATGGCCCCCCTAGCACTGCCAGGAGTCATTTCTGAGTGCAGAGCCAGGAGTGACCCCTGTGCATTACCGGGTGTGACCCAAAAAGAAAAAAAAAGGGACATGATAGGGGCGACAACCTTGCTTGGCAGAGATGGTGGTGCTCCCTGGGATGTCAGGCAGCTTCCCCTGAGAACCTCCCATTGACTCCCTACGAGGAGGAGCAGGACCCATGTACAACCAGGGCTGTTCTGTGTCAATTCAGTTCAGTTCAATGAGGACAAACCTCTGAGGGCCTGAGAAGTGAAAAGCTCAGAGCTGACAAGACTTTTCTCTCAGGGATAGGGACAGCTGGAGCTTCTGTGAAGCCACAAGAGTTTCACGCCTCACTCGCAGATAAGAGGCAGTCCAGGGTTCGACAAAAGATCAGTTCCAATTAAATGTGTTAAACCCCCTTTTAACACTAAACATGCAAATGTGGGCTATGCCAAGTGTAAACAAAGGTTCTTTGACCCAACCTGGAATCTGTTTGAACACATGTAGATAGGTCACTAATTAGGAGCTGGATGGTTGCAAAAGTATCACTTAACAATCAGATCCCTGCAAGTCCTTTCATGCCGTAAAACTGTAGGAGCGAGCAAGCCTGCTAGCACCTCCCTGGCTCGTGTGTGCCATCCTTAATTAAATGCCAGGCAAAACTCAGGAATAGCCAGTGCGTGCATGCTCTTATAAAGATAGGCTAGTAAACTAGACAAGAATCAGTGGCCTTCTAACACGGTACATTGTGGGTAAGTATTATTGGTTGCTTCAGTGCTTGTTTGGATCTCTGAGGGTTTAGAGTTGAGGCTTTTAAAATTTCCAGCAAGACCAGTTGAGCAACACACCGTTCCTTCTATAGCCAATGAGGGATCAGCAATAAAAATGACAACTGAAGCTTGGACTCAACACGCCAGATGAAATCTCTTGCTGTGTGGAAGCCTTCAGGTAATGACTAAAGAGAAACACACACTGAAGTTTCTGAAAATAATTTTAATTGCATAATTAATATAATGGCACTATGTAATTTGGGGGAAATAGTTCTTGTCAAAGATAAATTGGGCGAATAGGCTGTTCATCTATTTCCTTCAATTAAATCCTCCTGATGAGTAAGTGAATCAACACTGAGACCAAATTTTCCTTTATTTCACTTTCAAATGTCTCAATTGTTTTCATCAGAATAACCTAAATTTGCAAAGTAGCCTGTTTAAAAGCACTTCCAATGTCTATTGATTGTAATTTTCTCAAGACTTTTACAAATTTTAGACAATATAAAATCCAGGAATATATTAACATTAAAGCTTCAACGATTCCAATTTGAAACCCTCCATTTCAAATTTTTATACCCGTTAAAGTTTTTGCTAATAGGCACTGTCATAGACAGAATCTTCAAAATGGTCATTTATAACAAAACTGAGTTTTTTCTGTTTTACTCACTGGTATTCCAAGATTTTATTGGAAGAGTTGAAAAGCTAAAATTATTTGACATTGCCTGCCACTTAATAGAAGAAAATCCATATATTTAAGAATAACTTTTTTTAATAATGTAGGAACACTGCTACTTATTCAGCCTTTGATTAAGCTGATTGAATTGGGCATAAACTCCACATTACTTTTTTTAAATCAAATGATTTTGAACTAGGATCTGAGGAAGCAGTCCGGAATTCATCTTGGGAAGAAGCTGGGCTATTGAGTTGTGTCCCGCCAAGGTGTCTGAAGCCTAGTTTATCTGAAGGTCATGTTGTGAGAATAGGGTCTGTGGATTTAACCAAGATGAGCTCACTAGGGTGGGTCCAGCACAGTGAGTATGATTAATATCCTTATACAAAGTATCAGCGGGCACACAGGTACACAGGGAATGCAATGTGAAGAGCAGTGGGGAACAGATAAAACCCCTAAGTCTCCAGAAGTCAGGGGAGAAACCTAGAATAGATGCTTCCCTAGTATCTTCAGAGTGCATAAGATCCTGGCGATACATTTTCTGACTCCTATGAAATCAAACACTTCTGTGGTTCTAACATCTGGGCTTTAGTACTTAGCTGTGTCAACTCCAGGGAATTCATACAGGCTATCAACATTAGCCCTGTCTCTCACAGTATCTGTATTGTGAACCATAATGCCCAAAAGCAAAGAGAGAGAGAGAGTAGCACTGTAGCACTGTCCTCCTGCTGTTCATTGATTTGCTCGAGTGGGCACCAATAACATCTCCATTGTGAGACTTGTTGTTACTGTTTTTGGCATATTGAATACGCCACGGGGAGCTTGCCAGACTCTGCTGTGTGGGCAGGATACTCTCAGTAGCTTGTGCGGCTCTCTGAGGGAACCCAGGTCAGCGGTGTGCAAGGCAAACGCCCTACCTGCTGTGCTATTGCTACAGGAAAAGAGAGTAAGAGGGAAATTGTTTGCCCTAGAGGCAGGGGGAGTGTTGGAATGGTGGGGCGGGGAATACTGCGGACGTTGGTGGTACAGAATGTGCACTGGTGGAGGGATGGGTATTTGATCATTGTATGACTGAAACTCAAACATGAAAGCTTTGTAACTGTAGTTGATGGTTATTCAATAAAAAAAAATAAGTAAAAATACCCCCCAAAAGCAAAACTGGTCATGACTATGATTGACCTTGATCTTGATCTCCCAGCATGCGTCATTTCCCTTTCATTCTTGTTCGAAGATTTCTCCTCTTATTTCCTGGTTCAACATGGGAGTCATGTAATTTGTTCCTGTCAATCAGGTCTTTTTGCCATTTCAGAGACTACATGACCCAACCCTATTCAATCGGCCTCATGCCAAAGGCCGCTATATCCATGATATAACAAGGTTGTTCTTGGATATTTCTATCTATAAAGTCTGGTTTTAAATATTCAGTCTAGGAAACAGTCTGTAGCTGAATGTGGACAAACACAAAGTGATTCGTGGGGTTACTAGTCAACTAAATAGAGGACAACAAAATGCATTTCTATGACACTTGTCAGGCTAGTCCTTGAAGATACTGCTTTGATCTCCAGGGCTCAAAACCTCTGAATTTTACCTTTTCAGACTCTATTATCTCTATTTGAGACACATTCCTATTTCAGGCAGTGAATAAAACAATGTTTTACTCTAGGCCCTTGAGATTCAGATTCCCTATTCTGTAATCTCATCGCACACTCTCTTTTTCAGATTGTAACATGCCCAATATGTCAGAACTCTGAGTTTTGCTGCATGTTCCTTGTCAAACACAGAAGTATAATACCTCACTTGAGAGATTTTGGAGTTATAAAACAGGCCTGACTCTTGCTTCGCCAAAGGCTGATTGAGAACAATCATCAGAAACACAGAGGAGAGAGGAGAGAGAGCTGCACAGGCTTCTGAGGAGGGGCCTCGAGCCTGCATGCATGGAAGGACTCTCCGTGTCAGCTGTAGCACCATACCCTCTGGGCCCAGGTTCAAGGTCAGCTGAGCTGTGAAACTTTGGGCAAACAACTTCACATTTCTAAACTTCAGTTTGAAAAATAAACATTGTGTTCTGAGGATACCTAAGAATTATTTTTGGGCTAAAATAATAGTACCAGAGTTAAGGTACTTGCCCTACATGCGTTCAATCTCAGTTTGAGCCCTAGAACCCCTTGTGGTCCCCCAAGTACCACCAGGAGTGATCTCCAAGCGTGGAGCCAGGAGTAATCTCTGAGCACCACTGGTATGGCCCAATGCCTCCACCCACCCAAAGGAATGTTTTTAACAATCCATTAATCTGTGCAATGCACTCAGCATGGTGTCTTGTGACAAACGTGGTTTGAGTCACATTGTTTTCCTACTGGAAGAATCAGTTTACTGAATACTGAAGATTCAGCTGGGAGAGGAGGGACAGAGAGGCAGTACAGAAGTTAAGACAACTGCTTTGCCTGCAGTTGAGCCTGGTTCAATGCCCCACACCATCTATGGTCCCCTGGGCACCTCCAGGAGTGATTCCTGATCACTGAGCCTGCAGTTAACCCTGATCATAGCAGAATTAGCAAACAGATTTAGCTAGGGGCTGAGAGAGTTCAAACACAGCTATACATGCCTTGCACTATAGATGCCCTGAGTTCAATTCCAAGCACTGCCAGGTCTGAGCACTAAATCTTAAGGCCCAAATCAGTTTCTTAACTCTGGGCCAAGTACCACTGGGGTCACTACTCAAATCCCTGAGCACTGCTGAGGAGCTCTATCCTCAAGAAAACCATGCTAAACACGCACCCATCAAATTGGTCTTCCAGCCTGTCATTTTTATATGGGGGCATGCCACAAATTATTTCCTTCCCTAGTGCCTCCCTAGCTCCCTCATTATAGTGAAGGCTCCTGACTGGCTTCCCTATCTCCATTCTCTCCCACTCAACCTTCACTGAGTTACCAGACTCATCATTCTAGATCACAAGTTGGTAAGCTACACATAGCTCACAGGTGTTTCCAGTCAACTGATTAGTTTTAGCTGAAGCATTTTCATACAACAGAGCAATTTCATAGAACAGAGTTAAGCTTATTCACTTACATATGGCCTGTGGCTGCTTTGGTCTACACTGACAGAACAGAGTGGCGGGGCAGTGATTGGTTTATGAAACTTAAAATATTTGCTTTCTGGGGCGGGAGACTAGATCAAGTGGTAGAACATATAATTTACATATTCAAGGCCTTAATTTTAATCACTGGTACCACATGAGCCCCAAGTATCTTGGATGTAATCTCCACAAATGAAATAATAATCTGTCACTGTCCTTCCATTGTTCCTTTGCTCAAGCGGGCACCAGTAATGTCTCACAACAACCAAAGTTACTAGAACAATTCTGCAGATGTGATTTAATGAGGTTCTTATAACAAAATAATAATAACAGTAATAATAATAATAATAATAATAATGACTGTCTTTCCCATACAAAAAAAGTCTGCCAAGTCCAGGCATGTAATTCAGTGTAGCAGCACTTGCCTTGGATGTGTGTTGCCCTGGATTTGATCCCTCTCATGAGGGAAAGAAGAGAAAGAAAGAAG
The DNA here is from genome assembly GCA_028565675.1 of Sorex palustris. NCBI lineage: Eukaryota > Metazoa > Chordata > Mammalia > Eulipotyphla > Soricidae > Sorex > Sorex palustris. The sequence goes on from JAOXYA010074224.1 coordinate 5,719, forward strand.
CAGAGAGAACTGGGGGCAGGAGAGTCAGTAGAGCAGACAAGGAAGTACTCTTGTATGTTGTTGACCCCAGTTCAATCTCCAGCACCACAGAGGGTCCCTGAGCATGGCCAATGGTCACTCCTGAACACAGAGCCAGCAATAACTACCAAGTACCACTAGATGTAGCTCCAATCCTCCCACCCCCACCAAAATAAAAAAAAATTACAAAAAGATTGGCCAACTTGTTCTGGAACTCTCCCCTCAGTAGCTCCTGACTCCCTCCAGACTTGTCCCTTAGCAATGGGTACTTTGTCTTTGCTGGCACCTGCTGGTCTTTGCTGACTCACCTCTCCACCCATACTTCCCAAACTGGTTTAAACACCATATCTGAATGGGTTAATTTCCATGCAGAAAATATCAATTCTTCAAGATTCTTAAATATCTCTTGGGGGATTTTCTTGGCAGAGGAGCACCCTGTTTTGGGGATCCAGGACCCCTCCCAGAGATTCTCAGTCTACCAGGTTGGTGATTCAGTGCCAGATCCTGAGGATGTAGGGAACTAAGGTGCTGGAGTTTACCCAGGTCTCACCCAACAATGCTCAGGGTCACACCCAGCAATGCTCAGGGCATCATGTTATACTTGGAATTGAACAAGGTCCCCATACTACTTATCTAGCCCCAAATATCCCTTTCTTTACAAAACTGTCCAAGACTGACCCTCATCTCTATGCCAATGGCCAGCTCTTGGGGCCGGAGAGAGAGAGTACAGAGGTTAAGGAACTTGCCTTGCATATGACATAATCCTTTATCTTTCCTAGTCTTGCACAGTAACCTTCCAGCACAAAGGGAACCTTGAAAGATGTACCGTTGATTTTTCCTGGTAACTGAAAGCTCCAGAACAACAACAGCTATTGCTGCAAGTGTGTGTAGTTGGGGGGGGCAGGGAGGAAGGAAGGAAATATCCCCAGGCCTTCCTGTGTGGTCTTTCTCATTCTGGGCACCCGTTCCTTTGGAATTGAGCACCTCATTCATAAAGGCCCTCTGTGGAGGTTTCTTCACTGTTCTGAGACATTTCCAAGAAGAGTAGAAGTTGTCACTCCAACTAAGGTGAATCCACAGAGTTGGCAGGCAAACCCCAACTCTGAGCCTCAGAGACATCGGGTCCATGAACCAAAGCGAGGTTGAATTTCTTATTTCAGTCATGTTTTAACCTATGCGCTAACTACCTTTGTTCTGAACAACAAATGAATCCCATGTGTTAAGACAGATTGTCACTGGCTGTGATAAACACATTTTGGAGCCTGTTAGACTATTAGCCCGTAAGCCTGTAATGAAGCATCTATAATGAAATGCCATGTTTTCCTCTTAGGAAGAACTGAAATGGCTGCAACCAAAGCATCAAGTGAAAGTTTGTCGCTCAGCAAACCTTATCCTGAACCTTCCAGTTCCTATAAGAGCTCAGAACTTCTGCTCCATTTTCCCCTACATATTTACCTTCATTTCCAACCACCTCTCACTCTGCTTTGAGTACCAGGTGTCACACACAATTTAAAGTCACTGTGTCCTGGGCCCCTTTTCTTTTAGTCAGGGCTTCCATCGGCCATTGTTCCACCACACTGGTGTCGACAAAGCAGACCCAGTGTTGGAGGTGTGATATGGAGCCCCAGAGCCGGATGCTTTCTCAAACACTGTCTCAAGGACAGAATCAGCAGATCATGGTTTGTGCATGGATTTGCAACAGTCTGTACTGAACAACTCACAATGATACCATTCCCACCCCCGCTGGGCCTTGGGAAAGAAATCTTCTTGATTCCACCTAATAAAAACTTAGCATCTAAACACCTAGCAGAGATTTCTTTGACAATGTCCAGCCACCACATGAAGCTGTCCAGAACACGGAAGGAGTATTTCAGGTCTGTTTGGAAAAGGAAAGTGAACGTTGAGATACTGATCTTGACATTCTCTCTCTGTCTCTCTCTGTCTCTGTCTCTCTGTCTCTGTCTCTGTTTCTCTCTGTCTCTCTGTCTCTCTCTCTCTGTCTCTTTCTCTCTCTCTCTCTGTCTCTCTCCTCCCCACTACCTCCCTCCAGCCTTGCTTCCCACCCCACACAGCCAAGTTTCTGGAAATCTCATCTCACCTTGCTAACCTGCCGGCTCTTCCTCAATCTACCTCATCTTTTAAATTCCTCTCTCCACATCAATAAGAGTTTCCTCACTCTCAAAAAAAGATCTTTCATTTACTTTCATAGGGATCTTCACATCATTTGATGCTGTTGAATCCTCCCTCCTAGAAGCTCATTTTCTACATTTCCATTTCCTCCAAACTGTCTGCCTGGCCAGCCCTCTCCTTGCCGCCTGTAGGACCATCTCGGCACGGGTATTAACAACTCAGTCCCAGATTCCCAACATCCTGGTATCTCCCTTAAAAGTGTCAGATCTTAGGCAAGTTATCACCTCTTTGTCTCAGTTTATTCATCCATAAACTCATAGTAACAGTTCTCTGGCAATGGAATTAATGAAGAGATTAATAACCAGAACCCATTTCGAACCACAGCACATACTCAATGAGCCTGAGCCATTGTAATTCCTCTTCCCACACTCCCTAGTCTCCTTGAGCACCTGTAGGATACCATGACTTCATTCCCTCTCGTTACACATTTGTACACTAATCTGGAAGGTCTCCCTCCTGAATTGTCAAAATTTCAAAGTCATTTTTCCACTGGCCATCCCAGAGATGCTTTGCACTCAGTCTTTCTGAGATGGAATCACTATTTTCCTGGAAACACTGCTCCTTCTTCTTCCTCCATCACCTCCTAATGAATAGCCCCACTATTTTTCTTTTCAGTTGCCCAAGCCAAGATCCCAGAGTCATCCTGATTTCCACCCCCTCCCATTCTCCCCCACTTAATTGGTCACTAAATTGCATAGATTTTATAGCCAAAGTCTTTCTTGAGTCTATGCCAATTCTCTAACCCTATGACTAGAGGCTTACACAGAGCCTCATTATTCTCACCTGGATGAGAGTAACAATAATGTTAATAAGAGCCCTCATCGCTATTATCATATGTCAATTATGGATCAACCGCCATCATATATTTTATCACATATAATCATGACCACTGTCTTGGCACTCACTCATAAAGGGATTCCCCCACATAAGGGTGAGAAGAGAGAGGCTCCGTGACACTGAACAAAAGAGAATTATACAAATACATTGTGGACTAGGGGTGCAGATGAAAGAGATGAGGTTTCAACCCCAAGCCTTTCCCAGTCCCTAAATCAGCGCTTCTCAACCAATGGCTGTATGGCCTCTGCCAGCCCCCAGAAAAGTCCTAGGGGCCATAGATGAAAACCTCATAGGTGAAAACTGAGAACAGCATGAGATAAGGAGGCCAACCAGAGGGGCTACAGGAAGGAAATGAGGTCAGCGGTGGGGTCACAGAGAGAACCTCCATCACATATTTTATCACATTTAATCCTGGAAGCCAAAATGGTGTCTGATGCGTTCTTCCCACCACCTGCCTTATTCTTCTCCAGAATGAACTTGATTGCCAAAGAGGTTGATTTTTCCAATGAAATGTGAACACATTCTCTCCTCTGTGTGAGACCCTGAAGGAGTTCCTCCACGCCTTCAGAATAAAAATCCAAATTCTTTAGCCAGGCCTTACTTGACATATCAAAAACCACATTACTTCACCTATTTCTAACCCAAGCACACCTCACCTGCCCCCCTGGCTGTGCCAAGCCCTTTCTCTAGGGTAACCTGTTTCCCTGGGCGCCTGGATGCCTGCACCTTCTTCTAGACACATGCCTGCACGTTCTTCTGCACATGCCCTCTGGGTGGTCCTGCCCATGCTGAATGTAGACTATGTGCCCATGATAATCTCCAGCACTGCACCTTACACGGTACAGTGGTCATTGTTCACAGTGTGGGCACCAGTGACTTGGAAATTAAAAAGTCATGTGGTTGCTTTCAAAGATCCTTTTCTGAGCAAGCTGGACAGCAGAAGGCTTTGTGACCATCTGGTTTCCTGTGTCTATACTGCATCGCTATGGCTCTCAGGCAGAAAGAGTATTTTGGTCATCTGTGTGTCCCTAGGGTGCCTGTCACACTGTGTTGTTAGACTCAAGAGACAGCTTGAGCCAAACATATACCAAGGCCCCTGAACTCTCCCTGTGAGAACATGTGCTGGGCCCCTGGAACATTCTTCACATTCATGTCTCTCTTTTCTTTGTTTTTATTATTTTGGGGGTCACGCCTGTTGGTTCAAAAGGCTTCCTCCTGGCTGTGTGCTCAGTGTCACTCCTGGTGTGGGGGCTCGGGGGATACTATGGGGTATTAGGGATCAAACTCAGGTAGGTCACATGCAAGACAAGTGTCCTGTCTACTTTACTGATGCTTCAGCCTCTGTGTGGGTTCTTCTGCAAATTCTACATGCTCAAATTACTGTTTTCTTCTCTTTCTTTTCTTTTCTTTTCTTTTCTTTTCTTTTCTTTTCTTTCCATTTTCCTTCTATGTCTTTTTGTTTTGCTTTGTTTTGGTTGTTGGACCACACCTGGCAATGCTCAGAGGTTACTCCTGACTCTGCACTTGGAAAACTCTCCTGGCAGTGCTCAGAGGTTCACATGGGACCAAATGCCAGGGATCAAACCCAGGTCAGCTGCATGCAAGGCAAGTGCCTTACCCACTGCACTATCACTGCAGCCCCCCACAAATGATTGTTTTCTGTATTTTTGTTAGGTTCTTGCTACAGATTCTGCTTTGACAAGCACCAGGGTCTAACTCAGGCAAATCTGCAGGTCAGCCACCTTTGCCCCATGTAACTCATCCCACAGGAGATCAAGAGACCCGGGCGTCCTAGTTTAGTGGCAATGCTGGTCTTGTCCTGACAAGATGAAGGGCTAAAAGGATGAGGCGGCCAGGTGTGTGTAAGGAAGGCAGCTGTAGACAGCACTTTTGATCAGGAGGTGGGGGTGCTTGCAGAAACCAGATCCTGCAATCTGCTCCCCACAGTGACCAACAGATCCGGGGAAGAAAGGGCACCGGGCACAGGGGCAGAGGTTCTCACTAAAGCGGGTGGCTAGTGAAATTAATTTTCCCCAGCAAGTTTACGGTTACTTCTACGCTACACTGCATTTCCGCCTCGCCTCACCTCGGAGGCCAAAGTGCAAACTGTCTGGGTGATCAAAGGGGGTGAGGGGAGGAAAGGAGAGATGCTGAACCCCAGAGCTGAGTTTCTAAACTGAAGTCAAAGTCTCTGACTTCAGACAGGGGAAGAAGGGAAAGAACTGGGAGGAAATGTTTGTCCTCTCCCCCAAAACATGCAGTGTACACATACCTGTCCTCTCCTTTTTAAACCCCAGACTTTCTTTTTTAAATTTCATTTTGTTCTGGGGCCCACACCTGGCGATGCTCAGGGTAACTTCTGGCTACACACTCAGTAATTACCCCTGGTGGTGCTTGGGGGATATGGGATGCCTGGAATCAAACCTGGCTTAGCTACATGCAAGGCAAGTGCCCTATTCACTAAAATATCATTCGGACGATTGAACCCCAGATTTTCTAAAAGGATCTTTAACAAACATGTAACCATCCTGACACTCGGCAGCAAGGAGGGTTGGAGTCTGCAGCCTGGAAGGGCTAATGTTCCCACGTCTAAAGGAGGTTGTGACAATCAATGTCATCAAGGTATGGAAGGCCCTTAACATGGACCTGGTACTAACCCTCAGCACCACTATTTTTTTTTATAAACATTCAATTTGATTTATTCTGTCTCTATAATGGAAAATATTCCTATAATGTGTTGG
>JAOXYA010074249.1:0-11503 GCA_028565675.1 Sorex palustris
ATTTGGCATATTGGGTACGCCACGGGGAGTTTGCCAGACTCTGCCGTGTGGGCAGGTTACATTCAGTAGCCTGCCAAGTTGTCCAAAAGTAAGAACAAGATAATAAGATAATAAGAGCAGAGTTTAGTGGCTACTCCAGGCTCTGTGCTTGGGGGTATCTTCCTGCCATGTTTGGAAGATGATGCATTATCAGGAGAGAACCTCACTCTCTGCTTGCAAAATTTGGGTGCAGTCCTTTGAGCTGTCTTTCCAGCTCTGAGTTTCTTTTTATTTCCCCCCCATGGAATGTTTGATATGAAGTATGAATACTTCATATCAAATAATTACCTAAACACCCTAATGATTTTTTTGATAGTAGATGACACTGGAACTTTGATGGTGAGTGTGGACACACACACACAAACACACACAGAGACTGGGGGAGGGGGTCGGTTTATAATGTTCTATAGCATTATAAATTAATGACACATTAATTTAAAATGGGAGGGGAAGAAGCTATCATAAAATACTGGAGAGTTAGGAATAAATTTCATGAAAGATGTTCACAATTTCTGCCATGAATGCATTGAGCATATTTATGTTGGATGTTGGATATATTTCATTTGGTGGTGTGGGGGTCTCCTGAGCAGTATATAGACTTGGGGGCACACTCTGGCAATTCTGACAACCAGCCTGGTGGTTCAGTGTGAATGCCTGAGGATTACGTGCTTCTCAGACCTCATGGGTCCAGGGACATGTGGGTCTCTGTGGCTGTCCGGAGGGCTACACCTGCATTTCTGTGCAGAAATTCTTGGGGATCACGTGGTGCTGGACTTGAACCGGTATCAGAGGCCCATAAAACAGGCACTTACCTCCTAGGCTATGTCTCTGGCACTGTAGGAAACATTTCTGCAACCAACATGCCTGAAAGGATTAAGACTCCAAAATAAGTGGAAATCTATGCTTCATTTATGTATTGGGAAATGAAGTGTTCTAAGTAATGAATATGTCAGTGCTTTATAAATTAGCCTATGGATTCAGGTCACTCCCAATAAAAGTTCTAACCAGTGACTGTGAATCAGTGAATCAGTAGCATGACTCAGTGGCCAAATGCTTATCTTCCTTCCGTGAGGTCTTGGGTTCAATCTCTGAGGGCAAAAAATAAAAAAGTCCTAATTGGGGGCTGGAGCAATAGCACAGTGGGTAGGGCATTTGCCTTGCATGTGACCGACCTGGGTTTGATTCCCAGCATCCCATATGGTCCCCTGAGAGCCGCTAGTAGTGATTCCTGAGTGCAAAGCCAGAAGTAACCCCTGAGCATCGTCAGGTGTGACTCAAAAAGAAAAAAAAAAAGAGGGCCTAATTGGTTGATCAATCATTAGATGACTCTAAAATTCATAGAGAAATTCAAATGGTTTAGTCCAGCCATGGCAATTCTGAATAAAAACAAGCCTAATCTCAGATAGAGAAGGGACCACCAAGCACAGGATGCTGGAGGACCTGCTCAGGATGGGAGATACATGCTGAAAGCAGCTGTAACAGTACCTCACGGTGATTCATTAAAAAATAAAAAATAAAAAAAATAAAAACAAGCCGGGACTGGAGTGATAGCACAGCAGGTAGGGAGTTTGCCTTGCACATGGCCGACCCGGGTTTGATTCCCAGCATCCCATATAGTCCCTCGAGCACCACCAGGAGTAATTTCTGAGTGCAGAGCCAGGAGTAACCCCTGTGCATCGCCGGGTGTGAGCCAAAAAGCAAAAAATAAATAAATAAAAATAAAAACAAGCCTATGGGATGTATACTACCAGATTTCAGGAACTTTGGACCAAGCTGAAAAAAAAAAAAGAAACTTGTTACTTTTCTCGTTTCTGACAGTAAATGATAGTCCAAGAAGAACCATGACCTCATAGATCACAACACAGCCCAGATACTCTTGCACACTCTTTGAATCTATGAGTTAGACTTCACAAGAGAATATATCTAAGGAACGCCCCCAAGCCCCTAGAACTAAGCATCAGAACAATTAAACTTTATTTTTAATTATTTATCTATCATGAATCACTGTGAGATACAGTTACAGGCTTATAAACTTTCATGCTTACGTTTCAGTCATACAATGATTGAGGACCCATCCACCACCAGTGCCTGTTCTCTACCACCAATGTTCCCAGTATCCCTCCCATCACCCAGCCCCCGTCCTACCCCCCACCCCCGCCTCTGTGGCAGGTGGATTCCCTTTTACTCTCTCTCCTTTAGGGTGTCGTGGTCTGCAATGCAGGTATTAAGTGGCCAAGAACAATTAAACTTTAAATCAAACAATACAACCTCTTTTGCAAATCTCTCCCTTTCCCTCCCCTTAAAACTTAGATGGATTTTCTGGGGTTCAGAAAGTAAAACCAACCAACCAACCAAACAAAAATCAGATTGGCCAGAGCCTTGCTGTTTGGAGGAGGTGAAAATCCCTGTGTACAGAGAAGACCCCAGACCCCTGACTGCTCTGGGAAATTGTGCCCTGGGACCCTCTTCCATGGGCTGTCACCTTTGTCCTCACCAAACTATAACACACGCCCTGATGTTGGCTGTTCTTTCATTTCCTCTATGTGCGACTATAGTTGTGTATGTGGCTGTAAGTTCTTCACCAGCGAATAACCCCCCTTCCCCTCATAAAAATGTCTGAGTTTCCCTGGAACATGTGGATAGACTTTCTGTGGGCTCGGCCCTAACTACAGAAACATGTAGCTGTTCTGTAACCAGCCAAGCCCGGCTTCCCCCTCCCCCTCCCACCCTAAGCCTGCTCTACACCCGTTGCAGGCAGACACGCGCCCAGCTTATCCTGTTTGTTTCGGGGAAAACCCCCTTCTCTATTCCATTTCCCCTACTACGCCTTTTTCAGACGACAAACTTGACTGTTATTGAATTACATTTTTGTACAAAAATGTAATTGTTGGTAGGTAGTTGCACAAAAACGTAATTGTTGGTAGGTAGTTGCCAGGACATAGATCAGCCCCACTCCCCAGCCCTCCCTCCCACCTTCCCCCTCCCCCACTCCTCCCTCCCCCACCCCGCACCCTCTGAGTGGAGCATCATGGGAGGAAGTGGAAAGTTCAATGGGCAGGAAGAAGTCAGTGCATGTGATGAGTTTCTTGCTCTAGGTAGATTTTCTTTCTTTCTTTCTTTCTTTCTTTCTTGCTTGCTTGCTTGCTTTTGAGTCACACACATGACAGCATTCCTGGCTCTGTGCACAAGGGTCACTCCTGGAGGGGATCAGGGGACCATAGGGGGGTGCTGGTCTACCTATGACTTCCACAACGTGTACTGTCACCTCTGTCTCACCAGCTCCTGAAGCAGAGGTCAGCAACTCTGTGTCATGTCCACTCATGTGACCAAGCCCAAACTCCGGGTGCTACTATTTGAAGGTCCGCACTTAAGAGACAAGAGTTACAGCGAGCGAAAAAGTTTCATTCAGGTGCTGGTGGTGGGGGAAGAGGCTGGGCTTAACCGCTCCCCTCATCCCCCCTCTTCATCTTATTCTCGGGCTGGAGTTTGGGGGATACATAGAGGAGAGGGGGGAGGTAAAAGGGTCATGGCAGCGAGGAGGGGTCCTGTTTCAGGGATGTTGGCTTCTAGTCTTCTGGTGAAGGCTGTGAAATAATATTCTCTGCCTCTGAGGCCTTCTAGGAGCTCCCAGGTTCTTTCTCCTATTTGCCTCTGACTGACTCCTGCTGGAACATCAAACACACGTTATGCGAAAATGCTCCTTTGTATGGGGAAACGGATAAGGCCAAGAGAAGTGGGAGGGTACAAGAAGTTAAGATGTGGAGAGGAAGATGGCAAGTCTGAGGACTGTCATATGGTGGCTTCCAGCTTCCCCTGACTCTGTGGGGGTGTGTCAGTTAGCCCCATGTTCTTCCCAGACAGCTCTCCAGGAGGTTCGTGTCCAAAGCTCCTCTCGCTGGCTGAAGGTTCTATACACGCCCTTGTGATGGTAGCCTGTCAGCTAGGAAGCTTTGACTTCTAAGGAACTCAAACCAACCTAAGAACCCTGGTTTTATCAACCACACCTCTGACAGGTAGATCGGTGCTCTTCAGGGTACACTGACCCCATGAGTAGAAGACCTGGCTGATTCAACCATTGATCCATTGATCCCTCCAGTTGATTCATTGATCCATTGATCCATCCATCAATGGATGGGTGTGCGTCTCTGCTCCATACTCATCACATGGGTATTTCTAAAGATGACTGTGGCCAGACATGATCCAAGCGTTGTATTTTCTGGTTGACATCCACTAGTTTACAGATTTCTCCGGAGATCATTCCCTTGGTGTTACCATTCTGAGCGATGGGCTCTGAGGGGAGATCTTATTGGTCAGATTTTAAAAAAAGGCCCACCCCTCAGCTAGAGTGGGGAGGAAATAGAAGTTGGTGATGGGTTAAGTCAATCAAGGGCCAACGGGGTATTAGGGGAGGTCACATTCTCTGGTTCTCTGCATACATAGTTTATTTGCAGAAACACAGATGAAAATCTGGGCATTGTTAGGGAGAGGTGGAGGGATGCTGAGTTGACAACCATGTTCGTTCTGTGGGGTTGCTGGACAAAGGAGCCAAATCCCAGTGCATTAGAATTGAAGTAATTTATTGCCTCACTATGTTTGGAAACTAGAAGCTCAAATATCCCGTTGTAAGCAGGTTGTAGCTCTCTCTGACAGTTCTGGGGAAGATCGTTTCTTTGCCTCTTCTAGCTTTTGGTGTTTCCTGGCAATCCTTGGCATTCCAGAGCCCATAGTAGGACTCCATGACTTCATGTGTCTTCACACTGTTTTCTGCCCGTGCGTGTCTGTGTTCATAAGATAGTCTTTTCTCTTACAAAGGCACCAGTCATATTGGATTAAGGGTCCTCCCATAGAGTCTGACCTCTTTGTAGCTGATTTTCAATGACCCTATTTCCAAATAAGGCTTCATTCTGAGATACTGGGGATGACCATTGCAACTTTTTTTTGAGGGGGAGGGCTACTATTCAAGCCATAACAGCAACAAACACATACTTAAAACTATTACCACAGTTTATGTTTTGCACAAAATTGTTTAGTTATATAAATTACTCATTGCATGGATATTCAAAGTTAGGGGCGGACATAGCTCAGCAGGCTGGCGCACAAGCTTTGCACAGGGAGGCCTGGTTCCCAGCACTGCATGGTCTCCTGAGCACTTCCAGGAGTGACCCCCAAGCACTGAGACAGAAGTAGCCCCTGAGCACCACCAAGTGTGTTGCCCAAATCAAAACCTACTCTGGTATCCACAGTTAAATGCTCTTTTCTTTTTTTCTTTTTTGGGCCATACCCAGCAGTGCTCAGGGGTTACTCCTGGTTCTGTGCTCAGGAATTACTGCTGGAGGTGCTCAGGGGACCGTATGGGAAGCCGGAAATTGGATCAGGGTCTGGTGCATGCAAAGCAAACACCTTACTCACCATACTCTCTCTCCCACTCTTAAATGTTCATTTCTTTTAGTAGTTTCACTTAAAAGAAAAGGAGAGAAATATTGGGCCCTTATGAAGTTATTTAAAAGTAGATTTTATCTATTTTTAAATTTCAATACATTTTTAAAATTTAGATACCATGATTCTTAATTTTGTCCACGCTAGGTTTTCAGACATTCAGTGTTTCAGCACCAACCTCACCACAGTGTTATCTATTTGGTTAATAGCTGTTACTGATTTTGATGATAAATTTCAAAGAGGACATGTTAGACATGTCTATCTATCTTGGAAGCACCAAGCAATACAAGCTTTAGAATACAAGCAATTCCTTTAAAATACAAGCAATTTTCTCCACAGAATGGTGTTGCCATTTGCATGAACACCTTCTTCAAGTCTGAGAGTTCTTGTGAGCATTTGGCTGACAGTTAGTTCCTTCTTAGAGGAATCTCAGAACAAAGTCTCAGGGTGGGAGAGGTAAGGTGCAACCGTGGTTCAAATCTCAGGCACACGTAAGGTCCCTCTGAGCACCGACAGGGATCACTCCTGAGCAGAGAGCCAGATGGGTATGACCCAAACCCTGACTCACAAAAAAGAAGGAGAAATCAGGGTATGGTAACCTCTTACCATCCCCTGCTCATTTCTCAAGGGGTTCTCAATGGATCTGCTTCCAGATGTCTATTGTGCAGGTCTTGTATACATCTTACTCTCATGTTAGTTATCTCCACCCATCTAATCTTTCATCTATCCATTGATATATCAATAGATCCACTGATTTACCAATCTATCCATTGATCCACCGATCCAGTCATTGATCCATCTATCCATCCATCCATCCATCCATCCATCCATCCATCTTCCATCCATCCATTCATGCATGCATCTATTTATCTATTATCCATCATCTGGTAATCACCAATATTTCTTTTTGTTTGTTTGTTTTGGGGCTGCATGAACATTTCTATACCACGTGCCTGGGAGTCAATCCCAAAAATCTCTATTCTCAAAGGAAATACGCCAACCCTTTGGGTAGCTATTCCATGCCACTTTTCAAAGTTTACCTTTTCATAGCTTCTACTCTTTCTTGCCCATCCAAAGCCTCCCTGAGAGAACACTGAAAATGTACAAATCTGATTTCACAATGATGCTGGTTGTTTCCGTTGGTGTTTCCTGAATTAGCTATAAAGCTGTGCAATTAAAAAACTCTTAATGTGCATTACCTATTCCCACAACCTGCGATGTATATTGTCTCTTTCTCTCTCTCTCTCTCACTCGCACACCACACACACACACACACACACACACACACACACCACTTATTCCTCTAAAAAACCAAAAGACCTCTTAATAGTCATTTTTCTTTTTTTACTATCAACTGTTCATTTCCTTTATGCATTTTGCTTCCCAAGTGAGATTATTTTTTATGATGTTGGCAGTTACAGTTTAATTCGATCCAAGCAATGTGGTCATACATCTTGCAATCCTTTCTCTCCTGTTTTGTTTTTTTCCTTGCAGAAGTTAAAATATTTTATTTAAGAAATATCATTTATGGTATCAATTTGTAACATGTCACAGAGATGTATATATTTGGCATGCTGCATCCCATGGATAAAAATAACCTCTCCTTGTTTTCTTTTATGGTTTAATTTTTATATACATTGGAAAACCCCATCTTCAATGTCTAATAGGGATAAGGACCGGGATAGCTAGTAGCCCTGATACCACAATGGAATCATTGGCTCTACCCCACAAATCTGAAGTGCACCCACATTTGTTTTTGTTCCACGCACACTTAGGGTGGGGGCAGACCATGCTGTTTCTGTACCGATGCCAAACTGCTTTAAGTACTGACACCTGATAGAGTGTTCTTGAATAAGTCTTAGTCTTCTGCTACTTTTCTTTCCATTTGCTTTCTAGAAAGATTATGTATGTATGAAAAATTATTGTATAATAATTAGCTATATTAAAATTTATTACAATGAGTAAAAATATAATGAACATTCATGGACAAGCTCAGATATTGTGACTGCACTGGAAGCTGTGTGGGTTCCTGTTTCTGTCTTCCAGTGGTTACAACTATTCTGAGTCAGTTCCCAGAAGTCCCATGAACTAGCTTACCCTTCTACTCTCTATTTATTCCTAAAATTATGTATAACACCATTATTTATGTTTTAAGTGTGTTTATTTTGGGTTGTATAACACCATTATTTACGTTTTAAATGTGTTTATTTTGGGTTGTAACTCAGTGGCAGAGTACATGTATGAGGTCTTGGGTTCCATCTCTGACACCCAAAACCCCAAACCCACCCAGATAAATGTGCTTATTTTTTTGTAAAACATGCATGCTCCTAAGCATACTCCCAGTCAACTTTCTGCCCCGATGTGATGGCTAATTTTATATGTCAACTGGACTAAACCTGGGTGCCCAGGTATTTTGTCTAACATGATTCTGAACATTTCTGTGAGGGTGTTTGGGGATGAGACCAACATTTACATCAGTGGACTTTGAATGAAGCCGATTGCCCTCCCTACCTGGGTGAGCCACACTCAATCAGTTGAGGGTGTGACTAGAACTGAAAGACTCACTTGCCCTAAGCAAGAAGGAACCCCCAGCAGACCGCCACCAAACATGAGACATCTGAACTACAGCATCGACTCTTTCCTGGGTTTCTGGTCTGTTGGCACACACCGAAGATTTGGCCTTGCCTCCCTCCCAATTTGACTAAGCAATTGAAAAACTCCTTAAAATAAATCCCTCCTCCCTCCCTATATGAACATATGTGTATACGTATTTATATATAATACATTATATGATATGGGCTGGAGCGATAGCACAACGGGTAGGGCGTTTGCCTTGCACGCAGCCAATATACCTGACCCGAGTTCGATTCCTCCGCCCCTCTTGGAGAGCCCGGCAAGCTACCGAGAGTATCTCGCCTGCATGGCAAAGCCTGGCAAGCTCCCGTAACATATTTGGTATAACAAATGATATGCCAAACACAGTAACAACAAGTCTCATGAAAGAGATGTTACTGGGCCCGCTGGAGCAAATCGATGAACAACGGGAGGACTGTGACTCTGATCTCTGTGCATATTACTTAAAGGAATTTCAAATAAAATTATCAGAAAATAAGTTCATAAGTCAATTTGTGATGACAAATTGCTCTGTTTTTACCTTTTTTCAATATAGAGGGCAACCATATACACCATTAATGAGTGCTATACTAAATACCACATGATGGTAAATGTCTGCAGTCCTTTAAAGGAGCTCTTCAAATGTTCTTGCAAAACTGTTCTCAAGGCTTTGTGTGTAAATGTCTTTTTCTGTTATTTTTGTTATTTTTTAAATGAATCACCATGAGATACGGTTACAGACTTACAAACTTTCTTGATTACTTTTCATACAATGATCTATTACCCATTCCTCCATCAGGGCCCATTCACCACCACCATTGTTCGTATTTGATCTTGCTGCTTTCAGTATTCAGTCTCTGGATTTGGCTTTTGTCATTCTGATTACAGTTTGTCCTAAATGTTTTCTATTGGATACTATTTTTGCTGGTACCCTTCAGACTTTTGGATCTCATTGTTTCTATTCATAAACTTTGGATAATTCTTATCTATCACTTATGGGACCAGTAAACCAGAATCTAATATTCAGAACTCTGGGCCTGTAATGTAGCAGACAACTACTTGTCTTGAATGCGAATGACTGATGTTCAATCCCCCACATCTCCAAACCCTGCCAGGAGTGATTTCCGAGCACATGGCCAGGAGACATAAGAACTGAGAACCATTGGGTGTGACCCAAAAGCAAATGAAAAGAAAGAACAAAAACTTGTTTTCTCCTGACCTTCACCACTAATCTATATAAATACAGAGGCAGATTAAGTTCACTCTAGTAAAGTGGCTTGCTGTTTTGTAAAAGCACAGTAAAATCCCAGAGAGTCCTAACATTTCATGCAAAAAAAAGAAGGGGCAATGTAAAAGATCTTACAGAACCCACTTTAGGTCAGCAACAGTTCCACGACAACACTCTTGATCAATTATTGATAGATATCTTGTGGACACCTAAACCATATCAGGTTAAATTAAAGTGGTATTGAAGTCTAGCATATGGCAGGAATATCAATGCCCTTAGTGTGAGTCATTTTGATTGTTAGGAAGTGAGTTTAATCTAAGGGCAACTGAAACACGTTAGTATTGCGAATGCCCCAAGCTTTATGAGAAACTGGTAGACATCATCAATGTCTACATGTAAAAGTTGTATTTTTGGTGCAATTGTACACAATCTCTGATGTTACAAATTGTTCTGATTTCTTCATCTCT
Organism: Sorex palustris; assembly: GCA_028565675.1. Lineage (NCBI taxonomy): Eukaryota > Metazoa > Chordata > Mammalia > Eulipotyphla > Soricidae > Sorex > Sorex palustris. The sequence goes on from JAOXYA010074249.1 coordinate 9,784, forward strand.
TATGAAGGGCTCTTTTGTCAACTTATTAGCAGACTGGAACATTTTATACAATCCATTAAAAAATTGGGCTGGAGCCAAAGCAGAGCAGGTAGGGCATTTGCCTTGCACATGTGTAACCTGGATTTTATTTCTTTGTCCCTCTTGGAGAGCCTAGAAAGCTACCAATAGTATCTTGCCCACTTGGCAGAGCCTGGCAAGCTCCCCGTGGAATATTCAATATGCCAAAAAACAATAACAAGTCTCAAAATGGAGATGTTACTGGTGCCCACTCGAGCAAATTGAGGAACAACGGGATGACAGTAGTATAGTCCTGCATTAAAAATTTTTTATTTGTTGAGGATAGTATTAATTTCTAAAGTCTTTCATAAATAATTTTAAATATTTATACAAAAATTTTATTATTATGTATGTAATTTACTATTTTATTTCCTTCTTATTTTGAAAATTTATGGATGTCATTATTTAACCTTTGTTTCCTTAGTAAACTAACATTGCAGAAAAGAAAAATGCATATAGTTTATACTTTATTTCTAAAGAAATACTTTGGATAGAATATTTTAACATATCTTGTGAAAAGATACTCTGAAATCATTGCATTTTTTTCCTATTCCCAACATTATTAAATTTGTTTCTGAGCGGTTAATATACTTTCTTAAAGTTGTATGATTATTTTTCCCAAAATATTGACAGGTTTTTGTGGAAGACTGTAGGAGCCTTTTTACAATCTGTGTTTGCTAAATTAAAGTAAAATCAATCTCAGACCTGTAAATCCTGCAAAGAAACTGTTACTATACCTTAAAGAATGCACACCATTGATACATAGATGTATCTCTGAAAGGTTGTTTTGTATACATTTTTAAATGACTAGGTAGAATATTTAGAAAATTGCATTTTTTGGGTCACACCCAGCAATGCACAGGGGTCACTCCTGGCTCTGCGCTCAGGAATTAGCCCTGGCGGTGCTCAGGGGACCATATGGGATGCTGGCAATCGAACGTGGGTCGGCCTCGTGCAAGGCAAATGCCCTACCCACTGTGCTATCGCTCCAGCCCCAGAAAATTGCATTTTTAAATATAGAAAGTAGGTAGAGGAGAAGCTTTGTCATGTGAAGCCCTTTCTTTTGTCACGTGAGACTCCCCATCATTTTAATTTATTTGATATTGGTGGATTCTTGCAAACCATGCTCAGTGACCTAGGAGCCATGATTAGTGAAAAGGCCAGATACTTTAACGATAGCATCTGTGAATATAGTGCTGTCGCTTAGTTTGCACACACCGGAGAGTGCTCTCAGCTCTACAGAATCATAACTAAGAATGCTTCAGGAACAATGTGATGTTAGGAATCAAAGTACAGTCAAACACTAAATCCTGTGCTTAACTCTCAGTTTCTAATATTCTTTCCTTAATGATTTTGGCCCTTGTTACATTTCTTATGTAGCAGGATAAAGTTTCTATATTTTAATTAAATAAATTAAATTTATTCATCTCCCTACTAATTTGATAATTTGCTAGTCCATAATGAAATGAATCTTGAAGGAAGAGAAAATAATCCAGAGGAGCAGACTCTTTATTTTAAAAACTGAAATTGAGGATTTATTTATTTTTTTAAAAAAATTTTCAGGAGAGAGAGAACAAAAGGGAATGCCCTGTCACAGAGGCAGGGTGGGATGAGGAGGAGAGGGGGCGCATCAGTTTTGTTGCCGAGCCGTGTGGCTAGCTCC
>JAOXYA010074305.1:0-11501 GCA_028565675.1 Sorex palustris
ACCAGTGCCCATTCTCCACCACCACTGATCCCAGTATCCCTCCCACCCCCATTCCCCCATCCCACCCTGCCTCTGTGACAGGTGCCCCTATCTTGCTCTCTCTTCTGGCTGCCATGGCAACAGAGGAGTTATCTGGAGGAGGCTGAGAGGGAGATGGTGCATCTTGAAGGACCTCTGGGATCCTCTGGGGACGCCTCCTAACTTCAAGGATCCTGAGAGAACACCTTGGTGTCCCAAGAGTTGAACAGAAGTGGGGGGAGGGAGGGAGGGAACTCCAGGATCCTTCTCCTTTAGGTTGACCACGTCCCTGAGAATCTGGCCCAGGTCAGAGCCTCTTGTTGGGGCTGACTCGGCTGAGCTCAGGGCCAGTCCCAGCACCGAGCCTGCAGCATGTACTCCATATGGGAGGCTCTTGGGAGTCCAGGTTTGAGCTCACTGGGACATCTCCCCTCCCTATCCCCAACTCAGCTGGGAGTAGCCCTCAAGCCCCATCAGGTATGGCCCTCACATGCAAATAAAAAAATTAATAAATAACAACAGAACTGTGAGCTTGCTCAAAAATGTGAATCCTAAACCCTGTCATTGGCAAAGCAAAACACAGCATCACTCATTCATCCCTTCATGCAATCATTCATTCCTCCCAGACCTAAGCAGTACTTAGTTAGGGGTCAGCCCGGGGCCAGCCTGGGCACCAGGACTCTCTGGCTAAAGGCCTGGGGCAGACACTCTTTCTGGGAGCAGGGGGTCAGGGGTCGCAGGGACAGGTGGAAGGGGCTGAAAGTTGACAGAGGGACTCGCTTTCTTGAGGGGAGGGTGCGTTGGAGAAGGGGAGACCGAGGGACCACTTGATCAGAGAGCCTCTCAGCTGGGCTGAGATTAAGGGCCCCTGCCAGGCTGGGAAAATCCTAAAATTAGCTCAAGCAGCTGGCCCAGGGCAGAAGGGCACTACCGGTGTCGCCTTGGGTTTCAAAGAGTGGTGAGCCACACAGCCGGCTTTGCCCGGGTCACCACGGGTGGGACATGGCCCTGGGGGCCAGGTCAGGCAGGGCCACTGTCCCCAGTAGTGCCAAGATCCCCCAAAGGGGCTCCCAGGGCTGAGAATCCCCAGAGTCCCCTCTCTCCTGCTTGATTTCCTATTTCACTTCCTGATCCCCCTGGCAGGGTGGCATCCGGGGCAACAGGACAGGGTCCTGGAGGAGCCAGCACCTCCTAAGGATGTGGCCGGGCCAGCACCGTCTGGGGTGTAAGAACCCTCATGGGGCACTAGAGGAGAAGAAAAGCTCATCCTCCAGAGGAGATGCGGGCAGGAGGGAGAGACTGAGTGGGGGTGGGGTGGGTGAGGGTGTGCTGGGGGCCACAGGCAAAGTGTCCCAGCACCCACAGGGTGACAGTAGGATGGGGAGGTGCTGGTAGGGATGGGTCCCTCAGGGGTGGACTGAGAGTCTGGCTTGGGTGGGCTGAAGGCCACAGGTCATGAAGAGAGGCGGGGGTAGTGGGACTTGGGTGGGGAGCCAGGGGCGCACCCCCATTTCCCGGCCTCACTTCCTGCCCCTCTTTGCCTGGTCTTTTGTTCTTGTGTTCTGCTCTTTGTTTGATTACATTGTTTGCTTCAGCTCGTAGATTTTGGGCTTTGGTTCCTGGGTGCTATGTGGGGCGGGGAGAGGGGGAGGCCCACCTGTCAGCTCTGAAGTAGTGTAGGGATGGCGGTGGGACAGTGCCCCTTAGCAGAGCAGAGGGAAGGACCCTTAAGAAGTGGCAGGGGCTGGAGTGATAGCACAGCAGGTAGGGTGTTAGCATTGCAAGTAGCTGACCCAGGTTCGATTTCCAGCATCCCATATGGTCCCCGGAGCACCACCAGGAGTAATTCCTGAGTGCATGAGCCAGGAGTAACCCCTGAGCATCCCCGGGTGTGACCCCCCCAAAAATGAATAAGAAATGGTCGACACAAAACCCATCAGCAACTGTGTCCCAGTATCAGGGCCTGGTGTGGGGGAGGCGACCGGGTGTCTGAAACAAGAGGACTGTGTGGGTGTGTGCATGAGAGTGAGTGTGACTATAATAGTGTTAGTGTGAGAGCATGTGAATGCATGAGAGTGTGTGTGAGTGTATGAGTATATGCGAGTGTGTATGAGAGTGTACGAGTGTGAGAGTTTGTGAGTGAAGGTGTGTGAGGGTGGGTAAGAGTGTGTGAGAGACTGTGTGAGAGAGAATGTGTGTGAGTGTGAATGGGAGTGTGAATGTGTGAGAGAACGTGTGTGAAAGTGAGAGAATGTATGTGAGAGTGTGTGTGAGTGAGAGAGAATGTGTGTGTGAGAGAACGTGTGTGAGAGAATGTGAGAGTGTGTGTGAGTGTGTGAGAGAATGTGTGTGAGTGCGTATGTGAGTGTGTGAGCATGAGAGAATGTGTGTGTGTGAGAGAGAATGTGTGTGTGAGAGAATACCTGTGTGTGAGTGTGAGAGAGGTTGGTCTTGGTCCCAGGATAAAGCTCACGAGCAACAGCGTCTTGGGGTTAGTTCCTGAGGTGGTTCTGAGACAGACCAGTCAGTGTCAGTGCGTGTGCGTGTGCGTATGCGTATGTGTGCGTGTGCGTGCATGTGTGTGTGCGTGTGTGTGTGTGTGTGTGTGTGTGTGTAAGACAAGGAAAGAAATCTACCCGGACTGTCCTACCCTCGTGCCCTCTGTCCCCAGACTCTGTCCCCTCCTCCTGGACTTCCTCTGTCCCCTCCTGGTCCTGGTCCTGGCTGGGATGTGGGTGCGGACTGTGGTCCTGAGCCTGGGTTTGGCTCCAGCTCTGGCCTCCCTAGGGTTCTGACGCACCTCGGCTCCCCTCTTCTGGGCGCTGCTGGGAGGTCCCGGCCACTGTCCGGATGCTCTCCCTGCCAGCAGATTCCTCACTGGGCCCAAAACCAGTGTAGTTCTGTCCCCTGGAGAATGAGGCAGGTTGGTGAGTGAGTCTGAGGCAGGATCTGGCTCCGCGGGCGAGTTCTCCGCTTCCTCTGTGGCCCTGGACTCCCCGCTTTCCTTTCTCCACTCTGTTCGGATGCCCAGTCGCTGCTCCTTCTTAAGGCTGGATGCCAGGAGCTAAGTGTGGTGCGGAGGAACCCTGGCTGACACCCCCAGGGAGCAGCACCCACCTGGACCTATGAAATATCTCCTCTTGCTTTGACCTCTCTCTCTCCCGAGTGCAGTTACCTGCAGCTGAGCACAGCCATAACTTATGCCAGCCTGACGCAGGCAAAATGACAGCTCTGTCTAAATCTGGGCCCACCTTCCCACAGACATGGTGCCCGGTGAGGGGGTGTCAGGGAGGTGGACAAGGCCCAGAGAAGCTGAGTCACAGACTCTGCTCCTTTCACCCGGACTCCCCTGGACATCACAGTCAGGAGGAACAGAATCTGCAGGAAGTTTCTCTCCTGAGGCTGGGGGGTGGGATAGCGGGGCAGAGAGGGGTATAGAGATGTGGGAGTTCTAAGCCCTCCGGCACTGAGGTGACTCCCCAGGGTGACTGCCAGCCATGATACCCGGCAGGCTTGTCCAATGCAGCTGCGGTAGGGTGGGATGCGACTCCTGTTCCCCTTCTTCCTCTCGCCTTGCTAGTGGGGTTTCCCCACAGGCCCCTGCTAGCAAAGAGCTTTGTTGAGTTGCTCCCTCAGGTGCTTGGTCCTGGCCCCGGGATGAAGCTCACGAGCAACGGTGTCTCGGGTTTAGCTCCTGAAGGGGTTCTGAGATGGACCAGCTGGCATCAGTGGGACTGAATGAAGATATTTGCTCAGTCTCCTCTGGTTCTTGCTGAAACCTCGCCCTGAGCCTTGTAACAGGGCAGGGAGCAGCGAACCAGGGAAAGCAAGGCCCCTGGGATGGCGCCCTTTCAGGAACGGGCACAGACTGGGGGTCGCTCAGGATGAAGGTGCCCGCTGCCCTTGGACACCTTCTGAGGGAGGGGATTTCTGCGCCATGCAGAGGGACCCTGGGTTGCTCAAGGGGTCTAGGCGTCTGTCCTCCACTACCCACACCCAGGAGGTGAGGCTGTGCTGGCGGAAACCCAGGCCCAGGAAGTGAGGAGGGGGTGGAGTGAGGCTGTGTGCTGGAGGCTGTGGAGGCCCGAGACCCTCTTCCAGAGGCACCCCAGATTCTTCCTGCCGGGGCTGTGCAGGCAACACGGCCAGTCCGCCCTCTGCCCCATTCCCCCCACTCCCCACCCCCCAAAAGCCCGATGGACTCCTGGCACCCCAAAAACCTGCTGCACCAGTTAGTTTCGGCTGACGCCTGAGGCCGAGTCTCAAGTGTCAGAAGCATTTCAGAGCATGGGGCCAGTGCAGGGAGCGTTTACCATATCCCCAGACTCTGGTGCTCAAGAGTGACCTTCAGGCCTGCCTGGGGACAAGGGTCATTGCTCACCTCTTCAACCACCTCCAGCCGGGGCACAGAAAGGGCTAAGATTCACTTCCCTGCCAGGGGGCACATCTTTAGAACATTCTGGAAAGTTTCTCCTCTAACCCTGACAGCCGGTGTTGGGGGTCACCGGTAGGGCTCCTGTTTTGCAGATGATCACATGAAGGTTGAGAGCTCTGTGTGATCGCCCCCCGAGAGCCAGCGCTGGGACTGGGGTCCGGAAGTCCACGTGGTCTGGCACTGCCTGAGGCTGTATGTGCCCCCCATGCCTGCACCCCACAAGAATCAGGAAGGTGGGAGGGCAGAAACGCTGCCTGCCTGTGACTAAGATCTGAACCCTCCCACATGCGGGCGCCTCTCTCCTGCCCGACGCTCCCCTCTCAGGACCCCTGAGTCCAGCCCAGCTATTTGTCAGGGGTGTGGGGCCCTGCCCCCTGCTCTGTCTTGGAAACATCCTGGTGGGGCCCTGCAGAGAAGGGGAAGTTTGCAGGGGTTGGAAGGAAGTGGGCAGCCTGAGGCCTCCGGAGCAGACACCGGTTTGGGCAGGGGTATGGGTGAGGGTGCAGGTAGGGGTGTGGTGAGGGTGCGGTGTGGGTAGGGATGTGGATGTGAGTGAGGGTGCGGGTAGGGTAGTGGGTGAGGGTGCGGTTAGGGAAGTGGATGAGGGTGCAGGTAGGGGAGTGGGTGAGGGTGTGGGTAGGGGAGTGGGTGAGGGTGCGGGCAGGGGTGTGGGTGAGGACACAGGTAGGGGTGTGGCGAGGGTTTGGGTAGGGGTATGGGTAGGGGTGTGGGTGAGGGTGCAAGTAGGGGTGTGATGAGGGTGCCGGTAAGGGTGTGAGTGAGAGTGCAGGTAGGGAAGTGGGTGAGGGTATGGGTAGGGGTGTGGCAAGGGTTTGGGTAGGGGTATGTGTAGGGGTGTGGTGAGAGTACGGGTAGGGGTGTGGGTGAGGGTGTGGGTCTGGAAGTGGGTGAGGGTGCAGGCAGGAGTGTGGGTGAGGGTACGGGTAGGGGTGTGGAGAGGGTTTGGGTAGGGGTATGGGTAGGGGTGTGGGTGAGAGTGTGGGTAGGGGTGTGGGTGAGGGTGCAAGTCGGGGTGTGGAGAGGGTTTGGGTAGGGGTATGGGTAGGGGTGTGGGTGAGGGTGCGGGTAGGGGTGTGGGTGAGGGTGCAAGTCGGGGTGTGGGTGTGGGTGAAAGTGCAGGTAGGGGTGTGGTTGTGGTGCGGGCCTGGGCGCAGGCGCAGAGCGGGGGTGCTCCCATCCCGTTCTCCTCTCTTTAGCTGGTGCCGGGTGCTGCTGTGGATCGCGGCTCGGGTTCTGGCTGTCGGACCAGCCTGCTGGCTCTCCTCTCCCTCCCAGGGCAGGGAGGCCCCTGTGACCCGGTGCCTCTCCCAGACTGGGGTGTGGCTGAGTCTCGTGAGCACTCTTGGAGCCAGACCCCAGCTGCCAGCCAGCCTGCCACTGTGCTCGGCCACTGTCCCTTCTCTGACGGGGAACCAGAGGGCCCCGGCAGCTGCTCAGACATTCCTGTGCTGAGGAGGCTTCCCGCCAGCACAGCACTGTCGGGGGGCAAAGGTCTCTGGGCTGATGGAGGAGGAGGGGGAGCAGGTGGAGGATGGGGGGGAGGAGGGGGCAAGAGGAGCAGGTGGAAGAGGAGGAGGAGGGAGAGCAGGTGGAGAAGGAACAAGAGGAGAGAAGGAGCAGGAGGGGGAGGAGCTGGTGGAGGATGAAGTGGAGCCGGAAGAGGAGGATGAAGAGGAAGAGGAAGAGGGGGAGGAGCGGGAGGGGGAGGGGGAGGAGGGGGAAGAAGGATGAGGGGAGTGAAAGAAGAGGAGAAGGAGGAGGAAGGGGAGTGAGTGGAGGAAGAGGAGAAGGACAAAGGAGAGGAGGGAAGGGAGGAGGGAGGCTCGAGATCCAGGAAAGCTGACCTTGGGTCTGGGCCTCTGGGGACCTCTGAGGGACAGTGCCTGGCTTGGGGAATGGAGACTAATAAGGAATATTGCAAAATGGCACTTTATAGAGACAGAAGGAGGGAGGGACAGTCATTAGCAAAAGACAAGTTTGTTTTGGGTTAACTCACTATTCTCACCTTTTCTTGGGGGGGGGGGAATACTCCTTGTCACTGGGACCCCCAGATCAACTGGCTTCAGACTGTCCCTGCGAGAGGTTGCTGCAATGCTCAGGGGTTGCTCCTGGCTCTGCACTCAGAAATTACTCCTGGCAATGCTCAGAGGACCATATGGGATGCCGAACATCAAACCCAGATTGGCCGTGTGCAAGGCAAGTGCCCTACCTACTGCACTATCGCTCTGGCCCCCTTAGTAAGAATATTAATGAACGAACCTTTACTACATATGACAACACATTTCACTGCAAAGATTCAAGGGTTCCAATCCCAAAGGAATTTTGTCTACAACTTCCATCCCCACATTTATCTCAGAGCTGAATCTTCAGTGACTCTGGGCCATCCACCACTTCCGTGCTCAATGCCCACCCCCCCCACTTCCTACACACACACACACACACACACACACACACACACACACACGCCAGTCCCATTTGTGTTTGAGTGACTCCTTTCTCATGTTTCTCACTTTTGTTGCAAGATCTGTGTTGGGGTGTATGAAATGTGCAGACTGGGTAGGGTGGCATCATCCTAATGGCTCGTTGGCTTCTGGCCTTCATCTTGCCATCAGCATCTGTCCCCAGCTTGGGTTGAGAGGTCCTCAGCATGTCGCTAATGATGGAAGGGCTATTGGGAAGAGCAGGGGAGGATTTATCCATATTTATCCGTGCCAGGGACTCTTTCCATATCAGTTTCAAGTCTCCCACACTTTGCTTGTGACGGGGAGTACCAGTGTGACTTGCAGATGAGAAGGCGGTTTGGGGCAGGGGTCCCATTGGAGGAGAAGGTTGCTGGGACAAAGAGGGGGCATGCCACCCCTCCTTCTCTGCACACACCAGTTGCTGACTCATTACCTCGGTGGCTTGAAAGTTTACCAGCTGTCCATTAAATGAAGAACTTCCCCAAACTCACCCTGGACAGAACATGTGGTTTCCCGTGGTGATGCAAGGACCCGTTTCCTTCTGGCAAGAAATCCGCACTCCTGATGAAAGGTGGGCACCAATCTCCGAATCTCAGATGCACTGGAAGGAATGAAGCCTAGTGGGAAGCCCTGCCCCAAAGGAGGGGCAAGATGTGCCTGTGTGTGCAGGCGGAGTTGGGGCAATCCCCCTTCCCCCAACCTCTCACTGGGACAGGCCAGAACGTGAAGACATATCCTAAGGCAACTAGAAACTCGCTGGCAAGCTCCGACTCGCGTCTGAGCTGAGGCCCAGACAGAAGCTGCTTTAGGGCCCCAGCTGGTCGGCTGGGTCTTGGGGGAAGGGTCCACACTGCATGAACGTGACCCCAGTCCCACGTGTACACACACACACACACATACACACACACACACACATACATATACACACACATGCGTGTGCGCAGACATCTGCCTCCTCCCAGGGAGGTTGCAAGTCTTGGGAGACGAAGCTCAGATTTAAGTAGGATTGGGAAGGTGAAGGCAGGTTAAACATCTGGGTCGGCCACACCCTTGGCTGAGTCAAGCTTTTGAGCCCCAAGCCTGAAAAACGCAGTGCCTGGCTTCCAGAACTGTGTCTTGTAAATAAATAAGCCTTGGTTTCACCCACACCATGGCCAAGTGGTATGCCTTTAAAATTCATTTCTGCGTTTTTTTTTTTTAATTTTTCTGCTTGAGCTTGGAGGTTTGTGATGTTCACCATTTCCTTCCTTCCTGCAAAGCTGTCTGATGGTAGTGGCCTCCCCACGCCCCAGGAGGCAGAAGTGGGTGCATTTCCCTGGGTCCCAACAGTGCCTTGTTCTTAACAGTCAAGGCTGCCAGAGCTGGTATTGGAGACAGGGCTAGTTACCTCCCCAGCCCTCCTGGGCTATCTTCATCCCCAGAAGATGCAAGGACATCTGTTTATCTACATTAGGACAGACCTCATTACTGTAAGGTCTATTTCAATACACTCTTTTGTCCCCTAGGTCAAACATTTGGGCTGTTGGGCTCTGGGCCAACCAGCAAGGATGTAAGTTTTAAATTCTTAAACAACCTTGTGAGCAAGAAAACTGTCAAATTGCTCCCAACTTTCAAGGCCCTGGCTTGGACAAATAAACACTCCCTTTGTTTCTAGATCTTAAAGAAATATTATTTTCTTTCAAGATTCAAATATTGGATCAGAGCGACAGTATAGCAGGTAAGGTACATGGCAGACCAGGGTTTGATCCCCAGTACCCCAAGGGTCCCCCGAGCCCTGCCAGGAGTGATCCCTGAGCACAGAGCCAGAAGTAAGCCCTAAACACCACTGACGTGGCCCCAAAACAAAAGCTAAACAGAAATTTCAAAAGCGGGTAGGGCATTTGCCTTGCACACAGCCAACACTGCCGACCCGAATTCGATTCCTCCACCTCTCTCGGAGAGCCCGGCAAGCTACTGAGAGTATCCCGCCTGCAAGGCAAAGCCTGGCAAGGTCCCCGTAGCATATTCTATATGCCAAACATAGTAACAATGAATGAAGACATTACTGGGCCCACTCGAGCAAATCGATGAACAATGGAAGGACAGTGACAGTGACAGTGACAGAAATATATACATTGAAAGATTAAAAGTCCCTAAGAATCTGCACCTCCGTCAGTTCCTTCCCCAAGGTCAGAAAATTATCCTTATAACTATGTGTTTCTTTTGTGGGTCTTTTTGTTGGCTGTTGGGGTCACACCAATGATGCTCAGGGGTTACTCCTGACTCTGTATTCAGGGATCACTCCTGGCAGTGCTCAGGGAACCATGGGGGATTCTGGGAATTGAGCTTGGGTTGGTCACGTGCAAGGCAAATGCCCTCCCTGCTGTCCTATGTCTCCAGCACCAACCTCACCCCCTGACCCCTTGCCAAATGTCCAGAAACCCCAGCAGTTACACCTTTTCCATAAAAGGAGGCTATTTCTGCTTTGTTTCTATTTTTTCCCCAAAATGTTCTAAATCTCAGCCTCGATCCGAGCAGGCTTGGAGATCTTAGCCTCGGGACCTGCATGCCTTTGTTCCTCTGCTGGTACCTTCATGCATCTGGAGAGTGGTCTCAGCATGGTGGTCGCTGGTTTTGGAGGTCTTCGACTGCCGAAGCCCTGGTCGGGGCGGGGAGGGAAACTCAACCCGCTCTCCTACAAGGGGCCCCGGCGAGGACAGCCAGGAACGGGGGCAGGAGACTCTCAGCATCCTCCATATTCCAGTAGGCAGGGGTCACACCCACCAACTGACCCCCTGGCGCCGTGTAATCCCATCAATGGTCAAGACCCAGAGACTATAAAACCCAGCTCCCGGAAGCGCTCAGCCGCATTCGCAGCCACGCGACAACTTATCTCATTCTTACTTTGGACAAAATGGCAGGCTACCGAATGTAACCTGTACACACGGCAGAGTCTGGCAAATTCCCCGTGGTGTACCCAATATGCCAAATACCCTAAGATTGATGGGTCTCATTCTCCTAACCCTGAAAAAGAGCCTTTAATATAGCACTTTTTTAAAAATCTCAGGGCTAGAACGAAGGAGAAGTTACTGGGGCCTGCTTGAGGCAATCAATGAACAACAGGTTGGTCGTGATTCGCCTTCTAAATCTAGTTTTCGATTTATTGGGAGCCAGTTTCATGATGATGGCACTATCTGAGAAATGTATGTTTGGGTGACTTTTGCTGTGGTACTACTATCCTCAGCTCAGTTCATCATTCAGCTCTCATTGTTCAGCTATACTTTTGCTACTGTAGAGCTATCCTCAGCTCAACTCATCAACCCAATTCTATAGATTCTGGAGTTCCTGGAGGGGAGATGAAGCCTCACAACTCATCTGAATTCTGTAACACTGATAACCCAGTAGCAGCACACCAAATTAGATGGGAAAGTAACACAGAAGTCAACTATGCTCCTTAAACAAAACTAATAGCACAGCAGGCTTAACCAGCAACAAACAGCTTAGTAAACCCTCAGACAAGGACTTAATGACCCCACGGTGAGATATAGCAATTTTCACAACTTTTCTTTTACTGAAGTATTTTTTGATAATAACATGAACATTTCATTTGTCACAAGCAATATAAAATGAATTATTTTGTGCCAGCTATGAGAGGAGGCTTGGGAGGAGCAGGGTGGGAAAACTAGGGACAAAGGTTGGAGGGAAGGTCACATGGGTGGTGGGATTAGTGTTGAAACATTGAGTGCCCGTAGCCACTGTATTATGAACAACTTTGTAAATCGCAGTGTTTAAATAACATACAAATAAATAAAGAGAAGGGAAAATGACAGGGAAAAAAAGAGTTCTCTGACTAACAAACGACCAGGTTGGAAGATGCAGACTTGCATTTCAATCTTTCATGTTCACGAGAGAGTTTATAGAGGACAATAACTGGGCTCATGTTTTTAGAAAGGGCAGGTGGCAGATTGCTGGGCACCACAGTGGTTCATAAATTCCCTGGTGGGCGAGTCTGTGAGGCACCCAATCATAACAAAGCTTCTTATCGAAGGCTAAATGTGCTTGCTTTTTTTTTTTCTGGTAATAGACTTTCAGGAGAAGGGTAAGTTAAGGGGAACATGCTTCACTCAAGACTCAGTAATTGTTTTTTTTTTGTATTTCAATGTCAAGAGTTTGTCATTGCTCACTGCTGTCTATTCTCCTGTTTTGGCTCCTATTTTCCACCGATGAGTGAGATGACCCACTATTTGTCCTTCTTCCTCTGGCTTAGTTTATTTAATATGATGCCTTCCAGTTCCACCCAGGTTTCAGCAAATTATAAAATTTTATCTTTTCTTACAGCTGCAGAGTATTGCTTCATTATGTCCAACTTCTTTTTTATTTAGATTTTTATTAGTGAAACACCATGAGGAACAGTTGTAGATTTAAAAAAATTTTGTGCTTGGGTTTCAGTTATACAATGATCGAATACCCATCCCTCCACCAGTGCCCATTTTCCATCACCATAGATCCCAGTATCCCTCCCACCCCCATCACCCTCATCCCACCCTGCCTCTGTGGCAGGCCATTCCCCTTTGTTCTCTCTCTCC
>JAOXYA010074317.1:0-11501 GCA_028565675.1 Sorex palustris
TAAACATGACAAATGACCTGGCACCTGAGCTGCGCAGGAGGAAGAGAGCGGCTTGGAATGCCCCTTATCCACTCATCTGTCATTGGACATTGAGGTAAATTCTATAGCCTAAATGTTGTGCTAAGTGTTGCAGTAAATCACAGTGTACATTTGACCCTTTGAATAAAAGTTTTTGTGTCCTAGGGATAGGTAACAAGAAGTGGAATTATTAGATTATATGGAGGTTCTATTCTTAGTTTTCTGAGAATCTTCCATATTGTTTTTCAAAGGGGTTGAATCAGGCAGTATTCCCACAAGAGCGGATGAGACTTCCTTTTCCACCACATCTCCATCAACACAGATTTTTCCCAGCTTTATTGACAAGAGCCATGGGTGATGTCTCAGAGTCATCATAATTCAGCGTTCTTTGATAGCAAGTGAGGATAAGCACTTTTTTTCCATGTGTCTTTTGGCAATTATTTGTCTTCATAGAATTTTCCGTTCATTTCCTCTTCTCATACTTAACAGAGTTTTTGAATTTTGTTCTTTATGAGCACTTTATATATCTTGGATATAATCTGTTACCTAATTGACCTGTCATCTGTTACCTGATGACCTATTATCTGTTGAGTGTAAACATTCTCACACATTTGATCTTTTAGTTTTAGTCTGTATTTCTTTAGTTTTCCAGAAAACTTTTAATTTAGTGCAGTTCCATATAAAATATTTTTGTTTTTGCTGTCTAAGCCAATGAAATATATCTTGAAAACACCTTGGAGTGTTCTGCCCATATTTTCCAGCAATTTGTGGATTTTTAAAAACCTAAGTGTTGTATGAAGACATAATTTTTAAAATTATCTTTGTATTTTGTAAGTATTGGGGATTTGGGTCACATCAAGCAGTGATCAGGCCTTACTTCTAACTGTGCTCAGGGTCTATTCTTGGAGAAACCTTGGGGACCATTTATGGTGCTGAGGATTGAACTGTGTCAGTCACATGAAAACCAAGTTTCTTCTTTCTTTCCTCCTCCTCCTCCTCCTCCTTCTTCTTCTTCTTTTTTTTTTTTGCTTTTTTTGGGTCACACCCAGCGATGCACAGGGATTACTCCTGGCTCTGCACTCAGGAATTACTCCTGGCGGTGCTTGGGGGACCATTTGGGATGCTGGGAATTGAACCCGTTTGGCCGCATGTAAGGCAAATGTGCTACTGGCTATGCTATTTCTCCCCAATACCCCACTTCTTGTACTGTCTCTCCAGCTCTGAACATATTATTTAACTTAATAAAATTTACCTGCATGTGTCAACCCATTGATCATCTGAATTGACAATACATGGAAATAATCTTTTTGAAAAAAAATTAAGGGACCAGAGAGAAAGAGTGCACCTCAGTATCTTAGAACAGGGCAGTATTTAGAGATAGGATTTTTAATGAGAAAATTGTATTAAAATGAGTTCATTAGTTATGCTCTAATCCAACACAACTGAATATTTGGGAGATAATGTACACTGAGAGACATCAGGGATGTGTGTGCACAAAGTAAAGGCCATGGGAAGCAGCAGATGGTCCTGCAGGCAGTGAGACATGCCACGAGATAACCCACCCCTGCCAGCACCTGAAACTTATTTAGCCTTTCAACCCGGATTGTGATGAAACAAATTTCTCTTGTACAAGGAATTCACTGTTTGATACTGGGTAATGATAGTCCCAGAGGCTAGTTAGGTAATAAATATTCCTCTATTTGTATAAAATTCTTACATGGTAAAGAAGGATGGCATAAATATTAACGTGGCCCTAATCCTAACTTGACTATTTACTTATTATTTTGCATTGCCGGCAGCAATGGCAAAAGAATAGATACATTAAATGAGAGGGAGAAAAGTGAAGATATTTCTTTGCATTATAAAGTTAGGGGTTGTTGTGAAATGATAGACCCTCTCTTCAAGGACAGAGAAAAATAGAAAAATTGCATAGAAAAATTGGTCACCCACCTGCAAATTTTATATCTAAACTTGACTTCCCAAACAAAAAAATTGGGGCCAGAGAACTAGTACAGAGGAGAGGAATGGTACTGGCATGCTGCTGACCCAGGTGTGATCCCTGGAACCTGAAGTCCACCAGAAGTGATTCCTGAACACAGAACCAGGAGTAAGCCCTGAGCACTGCCAGCTCTTATCTCAAAATCAAACAATAATCACTTGATAACTTGATATCACATTACTCATTGATTTGCTCGAGTGGGCGCCAGTAAAGTCTCCATTCAGTATCTGCTCGTTCTAGGAACAAAAAGAGCCTTAAACTGATCGTTCAGGGTCTTGAAGAAGAAGTCTGACCATCTCATAGGTGGGCGGCCATGTGATCTTTTGACGTCCCGTGGAATCCAGTCAGTAATGGCTCTAGTGCAGCAGTCGTCTCTAAAACTCATTATACGTGTCCAGCCCATCTGATTTTCGACGCCTTGGCAAACGAGACAGCATTCCTGAATCTTGAGCATTGACGGAGGTTAGAACTCCGGATTCCTTCTCTCATTTGAGTGAAGCATGATACTCCAAGCATAGCTCTTTCGATTCTTCTTTGAGAAACACAAATAGAGTTCTCATCCTGTTTTCATAGGGCCCAGGTCTCTGAGGAGTATGTTAATACAGGAAGAACAGTGGAATCGAAGAAATGTGCCTGGAACTGAAGGTTCTTTGTCTTCTTAACTATTTCTTCGACACTCTTGAAGGCGTTCCAAGCCACTCTCTTCCTCCTGCACAACTCAGGTGCCAGGTCATTCGTCATGTTGACTTCTTGACCTAGGTACACATAACTGTTGCATTCGGAGATGGTCATTCCGTTGAGAGCGAATGGAATGTCAGGAACAAGACTGTTTCTCATGAATATTGTCTTTGTGAGATTCAGCTGTAATCCAGCCTTTCACACTTTTATTATCTATATATTTATAGATTATTATATAAAAAATAATAATTGTAAAAATGAAAGAAAGTTATATATCCAAAAAGTGAGAAAATTCTTAGGCAAGTTAAACAAGTTAACTTAGGCCAAGTGAAACAATTATTTTAATGGCAGTTAAGCAGATGGAAACTCTTTAGAAGTTTGTATATGGTGTGTGTTCATCACACATGTGCATACACATGTGTTATAGTTGAACAAGGTAGAAAACTATAAAAGATATGTGGTACTCAATAATTTTTTTATACCAAGGAAATGGATGGTTTGGGCCACAGCAAGCTTATGCTTAGAACCTATTCCTGGCTCGGTGCTCAGGGGCAGTGCATGGCAGTGCTCAGGAATATATGTGGTACTGGAGATCAAGTAGTAGTTGACTTTGTGCAAAGGCTAGTGCTCTACCTTCTGTACTCTCTCCCTTCCCTACACTTAATAATAAGTCTTACTTTCAAAGAATTAAAAATGTAAATATTTGTTTGTTTGGGAAAACACATCTGGCTGTTCTCAGACTTGCTCATTTTTCTGCAATCAGCGATTCCTTCTGGAGGTGCTGGGGACCAAATGTGATGCCAGGGATCAAGTCCTGGTCAGTTGCATGCAAGGCAAGGACCCTTCCTGTTGTAACTATGTCTCAGGCCCATGCACTGTAATTTGAAGAGTGAAAGAATAAAAATACTGGCTTGCTTATTCAAAGTGGTTTGAGCAGAAAGTTTCAAATATTTTGTGTCTCATTTTGGAGCATGTCATGAAATACAGTTTTCACACACCTTAATCAGATAGATCAGGGTTAGGAGACAATCCCCTAAATTTTCATAATTGTTCTTTGGGTTTAGAACTGTCATAGTTTCCTTATTTTTCCACAAAGCACAGTTAGTAGGACACATGTAGCACAGCTTTGAGAATAAATTATACCAAAGTAAAAGTAGAGAAATCTAGTACTTTGTCAGTGCAGTTTGCTGCCTTATTCCGATTCACGGTGGAGAGGCATTTCCCAAGTCTGAATTGCAGACCAGCCTGAGAAGAACGACAGCATTATTTTTCAAAGTGGTCCATTAGCTATTGTCAAGAATGTATACTCTAGCAAGAACTTGAGCTGTGTGGCCTATTATCAATCTAGAGAAAGTGTAAATACAGCTCAAGTGGCTCTTAGGTCTCTGCCATGCCCTTTGGAGACCAGCATTTCTCATGCTTTAATGCAAATTCCCAAATACGTTCAAGCAAGTGAAATATTCATGCTGATGCTTTGTAGAAAAGGTAAAAAAGAGAACATGTAATGTTCAATTTTAGTAAATTTAGCAAACTGATTTCATAATTTAAGTTGTTTGAAATTATTTTCTGAGTGTTTTTTCAAGACTTGCCCTAGTTTTTTGGATATTATCTGAATGTAAAATATTATTCTGTTGATGTGGGTTGGTTTTGTGTTTCACTCTATCCAGCTCTCTCCATGGAGGAAAACAAGGCAGAACCCTCCATGATAACACCACTGACCAAGCAGTGGAAGCAAAGATTAAAAATGGGACTATATTAAACTAAAGAAGCTTCTGAAACGAATCAATGATCCAGATACAAAGACAGCCAAAGGAACGGAAAAAATATTTACCCAATACTCATATAAGGGTTTAATATCAAATGTATATAAGGCACAGGTAGACCTTTATAAGAAAAAAACTCACCCCCAAAAAAACAAGGATGAAGACATGAACAGAAACTGGAGGTAAACAGTGGACACTGGTGGTATTCGGAAAAAACACTGGGTGAAGTGTTTAAAATATTGTATGACTGAAACCCAACCATAAACAAATTTGTAATGTGTATCTCATGGTAATTTAAAAAATAATAATAACAGAAGGATTCAGAGCCAAGGAGGACAAGCTTCAAAGAGCAGGAGTACAAGCTTTCATGCAAGAGCCCCCCAGTTCAAACCCTAGCACCAAAGCTTACCCAACAACTCCCAGGAATGGCTCCTAAAATAAGAGATTCAAATTGGTAAAGAAGATTATCATTATTTGCAGATCACATAATTTATATACAATGTACACATATATCTGCATATTTGTAGAAACTGTCAATGTCCTCCTGTTGTTCATCCATTTGCTCGAGCAGGCCCAGCAACATCTCCATTGTGACAATTGTTACTGTGTTTGGCATATAGAATATGTCACAGGTAGCTTGCCAGGCTTTGCCGTGCGGGCAAGATACTCTAGGTAGCTTGCCAGGCTCTCCGAGAAGGGTAGAGGAATAGAACTCAGGTCAGCCATGTTGGCCACTTGCAAGGCAAATGCCCTGCCCGCTGTGCTATCGCTCCAGCCCATTTGTAGAAAGGGAAAGATTATATAAAGACATCTTGAGTGCTGGGGGCTTACTGCTAGCTCTGTGCTCAGAAGACCCTTTACAGTACTTGGGTTCAAACCCAGGTTAGCAGCAATCAAGGCCTTACCCAGACATAACACATTTTTTTTAAATTGTAAGAAAATTCATATTTTAAAAGTGGAAACACAAACAATACATTAAAGAAGGAGGATAAGAAAATATACAAAAATCTTTTGCATTTTTATGCGCAAACTCTACAAGAGAAAAACTCTGCTTACAATTGTAACCCTTCTCCCCGAAATCAAGTACACGTGTTCAACTTAACAAATTTGGTGAAAAAACACATCAAAAACTTAAAACGAGGGGCCAGAGCAGGACCCTAGTGGATAGAGCATTGCCTTACCCACAGCCAACCCAAGTCAATCACCAGCTTCACATACAGTTCCCCACGGACTGCCAGGAGTTAATTCCTGAGTGCAGTCAGGCGTAACCCCAAGCAGCACTGGGTGTGACCCAAAAAGGGGGTGAGGGGAGAGATAGCACATTTGGCTAGCACACATAATGTACATGAAGTAGACACAGGTTCAACCTCCAACAATGCCTGAAGCACCCCTATGCCAACAGTAAGTCCCAATGCTGGACCTGGCAGTTTCATCCCAGCTCACAGTCAACCCTTGATCCTGGAAGTCACACCCTCAACCAACCCCCGGCGCCATCTTGCCGCACTCAGCAGTGAAGAAACCTCACCGACGAGCACCATGACACCCGGAGTATTCTCCAGGCCCCATACCGAGCCGGTATCACCAGAAGGTCCCAGATGAGGCAGGTGCAATCTCCCCGCCTTCTCCAGATGAAATCCTGGCGACCATGAGCTTCTACAAACATGGCTCCGGTATGTAGGCATCAGGACTATTCCTCTGAACCTCTCCTGATATGCAAAGTGAACAATGGAAAGTAAATGATCTAGAGTTTCTCCTGGAAGGCAGACTTGAATGGTGCTGGGAAAATTCGAGCAAAATATAATGCCCAACAGAAATGCATCTGAAATGTGCATTAAACTATGGTGCCATGCTGCCCCGGGAGGAGAAGGGTGTTTGTCCCTTCGCCTTTCCCCCCTCGTGGCTCACCTTTCCCCCCTAGGAGCGGCAGTATGGTGGCCTCCATCTTTCAGAGCCTAATGGTCAGCCAGGTTCATGAAACTACAGTGACAAGGCACGCGGGACCTCATGGGATAGGGGGTGGAATCGGCCCTGCTCCCCGCCCTGAAGAAGCCCCGAGCTGCCACCCACAAAAGCCTCCTCCAGTTCCTGAACGGCTATGATCCCAGAGGCAAACAAACCAATCTCAGATACCACCAGCTTTTGGCAGATACGCATCTGGACTGTGCATTAAACTACAGCTCTGTGCCACCACAGGAGGAGAAGAGTGTTTGTCCCTCTACCTTTTCCTCGTGGCGGCAGCGGCATGGTGGCCATGCTCTTTCAGAGCCTAATGGACAGCCAGGTATGAGACTGCAGTGACGAGGCACGAGGGGCCACATGGGATGGGGGTGGAACCGGCTCTGCTCCCCACCCTGACAAGGCCCCAAGTTCCCGCCCATGAACACCTCCTCCGGCTTCTGAACGACCACGATCCCAGAGGTACACAAACCAATCTCAGAACCCAGTGGCTTTTAGCAGTAATCCCTCCATACTTATTACTAAAAATATCAGAAATCCAAAATCACAAGGACATCATATGCTCTTCGTAAACAGCAATAGAAAACAAATTATCTAATGATGTCTTTTTGGCAGGTCTGATTGTTGGGGAAAATTCCAAATTATAATGGTGAGTCTTTTGTCGTAATATTGAATGTGATCAACGTAGAGAGAGAGTAAATTGGAAATCTGCCATACAGGCAGGGAGAATGGTGGGGGATATACTGGGGTTCTTGGTGGTGGAAAATGTGCACTGGTGAAGGAATGAGTATTTGATCACTGTATGACCAACCAAGACTTAAACTGAAAGGCTTTGTGGATATTCTCACGGAAATTCAATAAATAAATAAAAAACAAAAAAAAACACTGTATGACTGAAACCTTAAAAAATAAAAAACCCTTCATGCAGGGCTTTGTATTATCCCAATGCACTAAAAAGTATGGAGTAACTCAGATTAACATTCTAAATGGTTCTTCTACGTTCAGCTTTCACGTCTCACCCTTATGTGATATTTCTCTGCATTTGGGTTTTAAATGAAGCCCAGGAACTCTATGCTTCTGTTAGACATTTTTTTCATTAATAATGCATTTACACCAATTGGCTACACTATATACTATGCTAAGAGTAAAGGCAGAATCAAATAAATGGAATTTGTGATGTGAAAAAAAAAAGTAAGCCCCAAGCACCATGTCTGGTCATGGCGCCAAAATCAAAAAATAAAATGTAATTTAACTTAACAGAGTAAGGGGCCAGAGTATGTGCAACTTTTGCCTTGCACATGGCTGACCAATCACTGGCACTCCATACGGTCCCCGAGCTCCACCAGGAGTTATCCCTGAGTACAAAATCAGGAGTAAGCCATGAGTAAAAGCTGGGTGTGGCGAAAAAGAAAGAAAGAAAGAAAGAAAGAAAGAAAGAAAGAAAGAAAGAAGAGAAATAATAAAAGTTAAAGATTTTACCTCCCCATAATTGGCCCTATTAATTAGATGGTCAATCAGATTTGGAGGGACACAGACCTAAGGACTTTAAAAAAATAACCTGCCATGTTACTATTTTCAAGTATTGTACTTGAGATTCCTATAAGTGCCTTTAAAAAAAATACACACATTTTTGTTCAATGCAAAAAAAAGTAAAAGATTATAAAAAAATATGAGTTCAGAGAAAAGACTTAATAAAGAGTGCTATGTAATAATAAAGTTAACAATTTTAGTGACTGGAGATTAGTACAGTGGGTAGGGCACTTGCCTTGTAAGCAATCATATGTGAATATGATTCCCCCAAGCTCTGAGAGGAGAAATTCCTGAGTACCAGGAGTAAGACCTGAATATCGCCAGATGTAAGTGTCAATTTCTCAGGGTTTGAAAGATAGCTCCAGGAGCTGAAGATATGGTAGGACATGATTCCCTGAACATCCTGGATAAAAAGCCCAAAACCAAATCAAGCCAAAAAGCTGTCAAACTTTCAGGAAAACTCTTTAACGTGCAAACAGTACATCTGAAACATGTTAAGGCAAACAACATACAAAAACACACAAACATGCAAGAAGGAAAAAACTGCAAAAAAGAAACTAATAAATTCACATTTTAGTTTTAAGCTTCACTACCTCTTTATTCAAAATAGATCCAGCAGACAGAAAATCATAAATAATGGAACTAAATTAAGCATTATCACCAATCAACTGGATATAACTGATATCTAAGACTGCTCCATTCAAGTCTCTTTCTTTTTTTTTTTAAAGGAGTGGGGGAATTATCTCTCCAGCCCTCCATTCAATAGCAATATGCTTTTCTCTCAAATGGAAAATTCACCTAGACCAACTACATTTTCTGGCCCAAAAAATTGCAATCAGGAACCAAAGGATGGCTCGACAGCTTCAAGTGTCTGCCTTAAGAGTGAGACATGAGTTCAATCGCCAGTGCAACCTTTGGGTGCAAAGCATGATTTTAACAGCTGTTCTCTCAAAACCCTAGAGCTGTAAGAATGAGTGATCTTAGATGTTCCATAATTTCAAGCAAGCACCAGAACTAAACTGTATAACCCCCTCTACCCCCACGCATGAGAAATGCAACTAAAAATTTACAATCACTGAGACCAGCAGTGTGACACACAGTGGAAAGTGTATGAGCATTACTCCCAGAAATAGCATAAACAGGTGTGTGCAATCCCCAGTCATTGCACCTATAGCAACAAAAATGCATGAGGTGGAATCATTTTTCAAAAATATCAGGACCCAAGACACAGTACAGAAGGTAAGTAAGGCATTTTGCTAGCAATTTTGCTAGTATTCATCCACATTGGCTGTGACCCTGATTCATTTCCCCACCATCACATAATGGTCATCTGAGCCCTACCATCACTCAGTCCTAAGCAAATAGCCAGAAAGGGGCACTGAGCTCTCATTATAAGCAGATGATGACATGATATTCAGAAAATCTTACAAAAAAAGATCCTAGAAACAATAGACTTGTAAAGTGGGGAAAAAATCGATACTAAAAAGTCCACTGCTTACCTATAAACAAGTAATGAAAAAAAAAGATTGTTTTTAAAAATTCCATTCACATTTGTGCCTGAGAAAATCAAGTACCCCAGAATCATCTTAACTGAAGAGGTGAAGGACCAATACAAAGAGAATTACAGAACACTACAAGAAATAGTAAGAGGTCTTGAGGAAATGGAGACACATCCCCTATTCATGGACTAGATTAACATCATCAAAATAGCAATAGTCCCCAAATCATTATACAGATTCAATGCAGTCCCTATTAAGGATACCTATGACCTTTTTCAAAGGAATAGATCAAACATTTCTGAATTCATATGGAACAATAAACCCCCAATAGCTAAAACAATCCTTAGGAAAAAGATGGGAGGCATCACTTTCCTCAACTTCAAATTGTTCTACAAAGCGTCAGTAATTAAAACAGTATTATACTTGAAATTTGCTTATAAATAGATGGGCATAGGGAGTATCATGCTGAGTGAAATGAATCAGGAAAGGGACAGATATAGAATGGCTGCATTCACTTTAAAAATTTTTTTTAAAATAAAAATTTAAAATTTTGTCCCATACTATTTAAAACATAGTAAAAAATAGTATGGGACACAAATCCATGGTCAGGGAAAATGGGGACGAGGAAGGCTGGTCAATGGTCGGAAGCTTGCCACAAGGATAGAGAAGAGGCCAGTATGATAATAATAGTTGGAAATGATCACTTTCGACAGGAACTGAGTGTTGAAAGTAGGTAAAGAGATATACCTGATAACCTTTCAGTCCATAATGCCCAAAAGCAGAGAGAGAGAGAGAGAGAGAGAGAGAGAGAGAGCGCGAGCGCGAGCGCGCAAGGTGCCTGTCATAGAAGGAGGAGACAAGAGAGGGAAACTGGAGACACTGGTGGTAGGAAATGTACACTGTTACATAAAGAGATGGGTATTGGAATGACTGAACCCAAAATGACTGAAACCAAACCAAAAACAACCTTGTAACTATCTCACTGAGATTAATTAAAAAACAATTAAAATTTTAAAAAAAGTATGGTACTGGAATAAGACTCCCAGATTCATGGAATAGAGTTGAATATCCTGACACTGATCCTCAAATATATGATCATTTAATCTTTAATAAAGGAGCAAGAAATATGAAGTGGAGCAAGGAAAGCCTCTTCAACACGTGGTGCTGGAAAAACTGGGCAGCTATATGCAAAAGAGATCAATTCAGACCTCTTCTTAATGCTACGCACAAAAGTCAAATCAAAATGGATTAAAGACCTCAATATCAGACCTGAATCCATAAAGCACGCAAAGAAAAATGTAGGCAGAAACTTCCATGTTATTGAAACTAAGGGCATCTTCAAAGATGAAACATCACTGACCAAGCAAATGGAAGCAAAGATAAACAAATGGGACTACATTAAACTAAGACGCTTCTGCACCCCAAAAGAATCAGTGAAGGGCTGGAGAGAGTGCACAGCAGGTAAGGCGTTTGCCTTGCACAATTCTTCCATCCCTCTCAGAGAGCCCAGCAAACTACGCAGAGTATCCCACCCTGGCAAGTTCCCTGTGGCATACTCAATATGCCAAAAACATTAACAATGTCTCACAATGGAGACGTTACTGCTGCCTGCTCGAGCAAATCCATGAACAAGGGGAGGACAGTTGTTAGTGTGTGCTGCTGAGGGAGGGCAGTTAGGATAGAGAAAGCACCTCTATAAAAAGACAGTTGGAAATGAATACTCTGGGCAAAAACTGAGTGCTAAAAGGAGGTAAAGGGTAACCTTTCAGTTACCTGTATTGCAAATTCCAAAAAGGAAAGATAGAGCGTGGAGCATGAGAGAAGAAAAGTGTCTGGCATAAAGGCAGGCTGGGAAGTGGCGCAAATGAAACCGGGGGCATTGGTGGTGGGAAATGTGCACTGGTGAAGGAACTGGTGCTAGAACAAACCCAATCATGAACAGCTTTGTACTGTGTATCTCAGTGATACAATTTTTTTGTGTGTCACAAATCACAAATCACAAAAATCCTGTTAGTCGTCGATTGGTTCGAGCAGGCCCCAGTAACGTCTCCTTCATCC
>JAOXYA010074327.1:0-11500 GCA_028565675.1 Sorex palustris
GTGTATGGGCACTTCCATTCTCAGGAAGAACTGAGCTGGGGGAGAAGGTACCCTGGGAATACAGCATTGGAAAGGGCATGTAGGGTCTCAGGAAGTTGGAGTTCAAAGCTCCTGAGTGTGGACCAGAGAGACAGTACAGGAGTAAGGCACTTGCTCTGCATTCAGTTCGATTCCCTGCACCTCATATGGTTCCCTCCAGCAATCAGGAGTGATCCCTGGGCACAGAGCCAGGAGGAAGGCCTGGGCACTGCTGGGTGAGGCCAACCCCCCCTCCCACACCCCCCAGTACAAAGCACCTGACTGGATGAAGGAAGCAGCAGGGTGGCACTCAGGCGTGGAGGTGAGCTGGAATCCAGACGTCCCCAGGATGGCCGTGGCATGCTGCCCACAGACCTCTGGTGTCCCGCAGCCCATCAGGATTTGAGGACGCCCTGCAGAAACAGGGAGAGGCTGCCGGCATGGGTGGGGAGGCCCAGAGCCCGGTCTCCCCCTCTCACGGCTGTCTTTTCCTGGCCTCTTGTCTCTTGTGGCTCTCTGGACGACTCATTGTCAGAGCTCCCTCCTTTGGGGGATTCTAACTTCATTCGTCCCAACACAAAACAGAGTCAGCAGCTATTTCTGTCCCGTTGCTGATCCTGACAGTGCCCTGGGCTCCTCCGGGGCCCACCTCTGTCCTCTGGGATTCCAGCCCTCGTTCAAGAAGGTCCCTTTCCTGGATGGTCCCTTTGATGGCCTGGGAGCTGGCACTCACATGTGTGTGTGTGTGGGGGGGGGGGCGGGGGGCTTCCTGGGACCTCTCCCCAGAGAGGATTTTGACTTTGCTTGTGCTCACCCAGGAAGCACCACCCACCAGTGGTTCCTTTCCAAACATCCTTCCCTAGGTCCCAGGCAGAAGTGAGAACCCAAAACTCAGCACCCCGCACCCACAGCTGACCCAGAGCAGGCGAAGACCACATTCCCTCTCGGGACCTCTGTCTGCTCAGCACTCTCCCATTTTGCTTTGTTTGGAGACACTGGGAATTTGCCTAACTTCCATCAGCCTCCAAAGGCACAGGAAATATGTGTTTGGCATTTAGTTCCCCTGCAAGCTGTGGACTCCAGGGCAAGTGGTGATGGTAGAACACTGACTGAGCACCACCTGCACCAGTGTCTTAATAAAGGCTTCCCCCCGCCTGGGTGCAAGACCCCACTCTACCCCTCACTTCCCACCTCTCCTCCCAAGCACTGCTGCGTTTGTGGCTGGCACCTGAACGCGTGGAGAATGCCTAGAGCAGAAGCTCAGGCCAGAAGCGTCACTTTGTGGGCACTGGAGACCAGAATGTTCCATGGCCCCTTTGGTTCCTAAGCCTGTTTACTTAGTGCCACACCATTGGCAAACACATTGGGGTGATTTAATTTTTCATTTGGGGGCCTATAGCTGGCAGTTCTCAGGGGTTACTCCTGGTACTGTTCCCAAGAGTCACTTCTGGCAGTGCTTGCAGGACTGTATGGGATGCTGGGGATTGAACCCAGGTCGGCCCTGGTCAAGGCCAGCGCCCTCCCCACTATACTATCACTACAGCCCCACATCGGGGTGATTTTTAAACCTGGCTGCAAAGAAGGGACTACACTTTCACCCCTTGAGGTCAGAGGGACTTTTGTGACGGTTTCAGCCGATAAGTTTAGGGCAACACTGTCAGATTCTTCACCCTCCAAGTGAAAAGCTGGAGGCTGCCTGGAAGGAAAGAGGGACATGCAGGGACCCAGTGGAGGGCTCTGAGTCTACCGTGGAGAGGCCTTGTTGAGTCTACCTGTGCTCACTGCTCAGTGCTCTCTGCCGTCTGTTCCTGCATCCACAGAGACTGACATATCCAGCTGAGCGAGATTTGCACTGAGCAGTAAAGAGAGTCCTGGGGCTGGTGCCAACCAAGGGTGGTGGTGGGGGTGGGGGGAGTCCTTACCTCCATTCCAGCTCCCTGCCAGCCGGACACAGGAAGTTTCCCTCCCGGTGCAGTTCAGGACCGAGACAGTGTCACAGGCGCCAGACATGCTCCCAGCACAGTAGTGGCACTGCCTGCCATTGGGTTCTGGCTCTGCAAGGAGAAGGTGGCGTCATGGGGGACCCCCACGTGTACTTCCCCCAGGCCTCCTTCTCTGCCCTCCCTCATTCAGGGCCTTCTCTTCCACTGCCTCCAGCCATGCCTTGCACAGAACCGAGGGGCTCACTGGCCTCCCACCCCCCTGATGCCCCCACTGATGCCACTGATAATCCTATGCAAATCTGGGTTGTTTTTTTTGGGGGGGGGCCGTTAAGCCACATCTGGCAGTGCTCAGGGTTTAATCCTGGTTCTGTTCTCAGGAATTGCTCCTTGTAGGACCATGTGGGATGCTGGGGTTTGAACCTGGCTTGGCCGCGTGCAAGGGAAGAGCACCCTTCCCGCTATGCTATTGCTTTGGCCCCAGGCCCTGGGTTCTAGGGTTTCTTTCGCTCATTCCACAAGTGCTTCTGGAGCACTCCCTGTAGGTCGGGCCCTGCTCTGCAGGCCCAGGCCCCAGCACCCTGTCAGAGGCTCCCTGGGGTGTGGTGGCTCCCAGATAGAGCAAGCGCCAGCCATGCAGGCAGGAAGTCCTGAGTCAGTTCCCAGGAAAGGTTTCACTTTGCCAGGTGCAATCCCTGGCTCCACAACCAAGTGACAGCCCTTTTCTAGACACTGCAGCAAGTGTCTCCAGCTATTAAAGACTCCAAAACTATTTAAAAGGGATCCTAGGTGAGCAAGAGCTATAAGACAGTGGGTAGAGCTTTGCCTTGCATGTCGATCCTTGGCATCCCATAGAGTCCCCCAGCACTTCCAGGAGTGATTCTCTCTGAGTGCAGAGCCTGGAGTAACCCCTGAGCATCGCCAGGTGTGACCCAAATAGCTGAGAGAGAGAGGGAGAGAGATCCTATAAGCAGGGACCAGAGAGATAAAACAGCAGGCAAGGCGCAAGGTGTGGTGGCAGACCAGAGTTCGATTCCCGGCACCCCATAGGGTCCTCTGAGTCCCACCCAGGTGTGATCTCTGAGCACAGAGCCAGAGGGGAAGGGGAGAAAAAGTGATTTTATTGTTGCTGTTCATTTCCAGGGGTGGTGCTCATATCCACATGCCATATCAGGGATGGAACTGGGTTCAGCCACATGCAAGGCAGGTGTACTTATCCTCAGTACTATCTCTCCAGCCCTGGCACCGTGTTATTTCAGATTCAGATTTTAAGGGGTTTTTTTTTTTTGCATTCTCCCCCCCCATCTCTTTAGCTTTGGGTATTTCTTAGAAATCTGAAACATTGAAGAGGAAGTGGCTTACACATATTTTGCCTGAGTCAAAACGAAGCTGTGAATCATTTGAATGCGGGGTTCTATTGAAACATTGGCAGTGAAAGAATAGCAGATTCCAAAAATTGTAGGTGGCTGTTGGGCGGCCACTCGGCGCTCCTGTTGCTCACTGCCTATCCTTTGGTGAAGCGATTTGAACAGAAATAGGGCTAAGATTTCAAAGGCGTCTTTGGGAAGAAAGTAAAAGATCTCAACCATCCTTTTCTATTGATTAATTATTACATTTTAGAGATGTTCTCTGAAATACATTATTGAAATGAATTTTAACTGTTTTCTTCTACTTTTTTTTTTGGTTTCTTTGTTTGGTTTTGGGGCCACACCTGGTTCATGCTTAAGGATCACTCCTATCACAGCTTGGGGGACCATATGAGGTGCTGGAGATTAAATCTAGTTGGGTGAGTGCAAGGCAAGACCTTTGCCCATTATACTACCTTTCTGGCCCTCCTTTTGTTTTTTGTTTGGGGGGCCACACCCAACAATGCTCAGGGTTTACTCCTGGCTCTTCACTCAGAAATCACTCCTTGGCAGTGCACAGAGGACCATATGAGATGCTGGGGATCAAACCCCCATGCAAGGCAAATGCCCTACCCACTATACTTTCTCTCCAGCCCCTCTCTGGACCTCTTTTTTCTTTTTCTCTTTTGGTTGTTAGTTTTTTTTAACTATATCTCCTGGTGCTTGGGGGGCCACATCCAGGGTATCCCATCCTAAGGAGAAAGGAGACTTTTTGGGACTTTTTTTCTAGCCCCCCTAGTAGCTAAGTTATAATTCAGGGGAGCCTCTATTATGTACCAGTCTGAGTACTCCGTGTACCTGCTGAAGAACTGACTTTGTACCTATTCTCCAGATGAGAAAACTGAGGCTCTGTTTTCCCCCAGGAAACTGAGGTAGGATATGATCACCCCCCTTCAGATCCCACCAACCTACCTGGCAGGGCAGCCCTGAGACAGTTGTTTTCGCAACAGGAAAAACTGAGTGAAGAGCTGGGGCCGACAGTCAGGGAGTAAGTCAATCCCAGGCAGTCCTGAGGCCCCACACATGTTCCATTCTGGATGACAGTCCCATTTTCTGGGGATAAAGAGTTGAGGAGAAGAAATGAGAGACCCTCAAGTCCTCCTGACACCCAGACCCCTCTGCAGCACAACCTGGAAGCCAATGTTGGACCCCATTTGGAATTGAGACCCACCCCCCATGGCTCCCCACAGCAGCAGCACAGGGGGAGCCCACAGGCAAAGTCTAGAACCCCCTCTGGTCCAGGCTGACCCCCATACTGCCCCCAGTCCCCATCTGGTCCCTCACCTAGCCGCCTGTGACTCAGCAGGCAGGACTCCCGGTCTGGAGGACATGGCAGCCACGTGCACTGTCCCAGCAGCGAGCAGGCTGGACATGTCGTGGAGGCACCTGTGGGGGAGAGGGTGAGTGGCGGCACAGCGCATGCTTCCCATGTGTGAGGCCCTGAGTTCGATCCCACTGTCTCCTTTATGCTGACCCGAGCCAGAGCTCTGATTTCTCAGGCTTGCAGCACTAAGTGGGATCTAAAAAACCTCCCCATCCCATTTTTTTATATATTGGGGTGGGGTCACACCTGACGATACTCAGGGGTTACTCCTGACTCTGTACTCAGAAATTACTACCGGCAGTGCTCAGGGGACCATATGGGATGCCGGATATTGAACCCAGGTTGGGCACATGCAAAGCAAGTGCCTTCCCCAATATACTATGACTCTGCCCCTAACCCCCTAACCAAAAAAAAAATTTAAGGAGAAAAGTCAGGGTCCAGAGTGATAGTACAGTGGGGAGGACATTTGCCGTGCACACAACCTACCCAGATTCGATCCCTGGTGTCCCTATGGTCCCCTGAGCATGGCCAGGAGTGATTCCTAGAGAGTGCACAGTCAGGAATAACCCCTGAGCATTGCGGGTTGTGGCCCAGAAAATAAAATTAAATTAAAAATAAATAAAATGAAAGGAGAAAGGCAGGAAGGACACACGTTCATATACACACACAGAGACTTTAAGATGGGCACTAAGGGCTGGGCCACAGGAGGCCCACAAGGGAAGAGTGAGAAGCATTTTCCCAGAGCCCTGGGACTACATGGAGTGAGGGTTTGGGGGACTGGGATGAGTCGTGGTGTCTCTGGGCTGGAGCGGCCACCATCTTCCTCCTAACCCATTGTTTCTCCCTGATCTCCTGTAGAGCTTAAACAACAGCAGTAAAGGGTCCCCTAGGGGCCTAGACTACTGGGCATCATGATGGCCACCCAGATGGCATCTCCCTGCCACCTTCTCCTCTGCTTGTTATTTCCATCACTGCAGTGATGTCTGCAAGCCACATTCTCATTGCTCTATGGTGATCATATTTAGCATGTGGGATGGTGCCAGAGATTGAACTCACACTCTTGAGCCTGCAAGGCAGGTTCTCTATCACTGAGTCCCATCCCCAGGCCCCATTTCTTGTTCCTTTTCTTTTAAAGATGTTTTGGCGGGGCTCAGGGGTCCACATGGGGTGCCAGGGTTCAAACCTTGGTGGGGGATTGGATGAAATGTAACACAGAAGGCAACTAGTCTCAGGCTGGAGCAATAGTACAGCAGGTAGGGCGTTTGCCTTACACGCGGCCGACCCGGATTCGATTCCCAGCACCCCATATGGTCCCCTGAGCACTCCCTGTGTAATTCCTGAGTACAGAGCCAGGAATAACCCCTGTGCATTGTCGGGTGTGACCCAAAAAGAAAAAAAAAGACAACCAATTTTGATTAACAATATAAACACAGAAGGTTGAACCTGTAACAATATTTTAGTAATCTCTTGTACAAGAACTTAATGGTTTCAAGTTGAGATGCAACAATTTTCACTAACTTTTTTCTTCTTCTTACCTTTTTTCATTCTTTTTCTGGTCATATGCAGTAATGCTCAGAGGTTACTCCACTCAAGAATTACTCCTGGCAGGGCTTTGGGGGACCATATGAGACACCGGGGATTGAACCTGGGTCGACCATGTGTGAGGCAAACACCCTCCCCACTGTACTACTGCTTCGACCCCACCAATTTCTTCTAAGGAAACATTTTTTGATCATTCTCTTAGCAAATTATTGATAACAAGCAATATTAAACAAATGATTTAGGGCCTGCTTTGGGGAAGGTTTAAAGGGTGATTGGGAAAATTGAAGACAAATGTTGGATAGAAGATGTGATAGTGGTGGGATTGGTGTTGGTATATTGAATGTTTGTAACAATCATCATGAACAACTTTGTAAACTATAGTGTTTATATAAAGTGTAAGGGAAAAATTGGGAGAAAAAAATACAAAACCCCAAATACCCCAAGACAATTCCCTTACCTGCTTACAATCTCTCCAGCGCATCTTCCCCCAACCCCATTTTTTTGACCTTCAAAGAGACCCCTGGCTCTCCCCATGCAATCTTGATGCTTGGATAAGATAGGAAGGTGCTGACCAGCCTCCTCCTCCAGGTCCAGGTACGTTCCTGGAAGCCAAAGCTGTTGAGTCTGATCCAAGTGGCTCAAGGAAGCTTTCCAGCCAGCTTTTAGGCTGGTCACTTCCTAGTCTGGGCCAAAGGGGAGGAAAGCAGGCCCAGGCGGGGCTGAAGAGAGTCCTAGGTCAGTAAGTGCTCCCCATCATATGAGACCATTTAGGGCCTGATCGTACTATCTGTTAGGAAACTGCATCAGGGTTCAAGCGACAGAGGACAGGCCAGCTTGTATGCAGCCCTGAGTGTGGGCTGCGGCTCTCCTTGGGCCCTGAGATTCTCAGAGGTGATCCCTTTAAAACAGCAGAAGAAGGGGCCTCAGTGATACTATAAAGGGTTAGGCAACTGCCCTTCACTCAAAAGATTTGGGTTCAATCCCCAGCATCCCATATGGTCCCCTGAGCCCCGCCAGGAATGATCCATGAATTCAGAGCCAGGAGGAAGCCTGAGCATCACTGAGTGAGGCCCCAAAACCAAAAAATTGGGGGGAAAAAAAGGGCAAGGAGCCATAGTCATAGTGTAGTGGATAGGGCGCTTGCCTTGTAGCACCTGACCTGGGTTTGATCCAGGCACGTCCTATAGTCCCCCAAGCCCAAGAAGTAACCCCTGAGTGCAGAGCCAGGAGTCAGCCTGGAGCATTGCCAGGTGTGGCCCAAAAAACAAAGAAAGCGAGGACAGGGACAGGCACTTTCCCTGCATTCTACCAAATCCTGGTTTGATCCCTGGCACCTCATAGGGGTCCCCCAGCACCACCAAGAGCGACCCCTCAGGACAGACTAGGGAGGAACCCCTGAAAATGTATGGTGTGGCCCCCAAACTAAAATCGATAAATAAAAACACAGCCTCAGTGCGGGACCACTCTCATCCTCACTTCACAGACCAGAAAACATAGGCACAGAGAAGTTAAGGGTCTGACTCGAGAACACACAGCTAAAAAGGGTGAACCCTGACGGCTGGCTCTCAGGCTCCCTACAGAAACACTGTCAGATAAAAAGCAAGAGTCCCCCTACTCCTGTAGTTTGGGGGGTCATCGCTGCCTCTCTGGGGTCCCACACAGGCAGATCTTACCTGCTGGGCTGGCCAGCACCCCAAGGAGCACCAGGGCAAGGAGCAGCCCCATCGTGGTTCACACGGGAGAGCAGGAAGCAGGTCAGAGGCTCCGCAGCCTTTTATTCCAGGGCTGTGGCTGGGTTGGAGCTGTAAGAAGCAGAGCAAAAGCAAACAGCCCGAGAGATAGGGCCCTGCCTGCCCAGAGCCCCAGAGACCTGGCAGAGAGCCAGGAGCATGAGGGCCGTGGAGGAGGGGAAACTGAGGCCCAGGAGGCTGCTGGAGGCAGCCAGAGACAGACAGATGAGCAAGATGTTGCTATTATTATGGGGTTCGGAAGTAAGGGGGGGAGTTTTTTTTCCTTTTTTGGCCACACCTGGCAATGCTCGTGGGTTACTCCTGGCTCTGCACTCAGGAATTACTCCTGGTGGTGATCAGGGGATCTGATGGGATGCTGGGGATTGAACCTGTAAGGCAAGACTATTCCTGCTGGACTATTGCTCCAGCCCAGCTGTTATTATGATTCGATTTGATTTTTGTCTTTGTACCATACCAGTGCTGCTCAGGGAACCTGGTGTGTGTGTGGGGGGGGGGGTGAGAAACGGGGTCAGCCATGCGCAAGGCAAGCGCTTTAAGACTTGAACTATCTTTCTGTCCCCCCAGTTTTTGTCCTTTGTCTTGGAGCCACATACGGCCACTCTGGGGGACCATAGGGTGCCAGATAATGAACCCAGGGCCCAGTGCATACCCCTGCCCTTTTGAGCCACACCCCAGGCCCTATTGTTAGTCCCATTATTGTGCTATTGTGACTGCCATCCTGATTCATAGTTGTCTGCATTGAGATGTTGGGTTCTCAGATCCTCCTAACACAAGCCATTTTCATCAACCCCCAGTATTCCAACTCAGTCATCAATGCAAGTCATGTAGCAGTGGCAGACTGGTATGAGAGTAACGTGCTGAGGGCCCCCCATCCAGCTGTTTCAACTCCTCAGTAGAACATGGGGGACCTGGGAAGACAGATATGTCATGGGGGGCACAAATAGTCTCAAGGTAGCAGATTTTGACCCACCAAATCTGAAAGTATCTCTATATCTTAACAACTATTAACTACTGACCTCGAGGCCCAAATTAAAAAAAAAAATCAGAGGCAGGGTCGGGTGGCAGGGAGGGAGTTGGGGTGGAAGGACACTGGGATCAGATGGTGGAGAATGGGCACTGGTGGAGGGTTGGGTACTCGATCATTTTATGACTGAAATGTAAGCATGAAAGTTTGTAAGTCTGTAACTGTACCTCACGGTGATTAAGGAAACAAAATTATAAAGAAAAAAAAAACACAAGGGCCTGAAAGGTCCTAAGGCACTGGCCTTGCATACGATTTGATGGTTTGATCCCCAGAACCACATATGGTTTTCTGAGTCCATCAGGAATGATTCCGGAGCGCAGAGCCAGAAATAAACCCTGAGCACCACCAGGTGTGCCCCTGCCCACCCCCCCAAAAAAAAACCCCAAAACTAAACTCAGGGCCTTGAGGCACAACTGTGTCCAAGGGCTACTGGAAATTATGGTCCAATTACCTGGAATCGCAAGCCTTGCTAGGAGCAGCACCTCCTCACCACACCCCCATCACTTGGTCTCTCCCGCCTGGACACAGCAGAAATGTCCCCAGTTTGGAAAAGTTCATGACCCAGGTCACTTCCCCAGAGCTCCCAGACTCCCAGGTGCCCAGGGACGCCCCAGGCTGATAAAGAATTGGAAGGGCAGGCCCAGGGGACAGGGTAGGACATTTCCCCAGCCTTAATTAGAAGCCCACACTCAAGCTTCATCAGAGGTGTGATCAAACGCAAACCCAAGCAAATAAGGAAAGACACCCCCTTTTTGCATGCTCCGAAGCTAGCCAGCTGGTCTGTCCCTAGACTGCCACTTGTCTTGGGACCTAACCAGAGTTTCCTCTTTCCCTTCTCAGCGGCGTTCATGATTCAGGACAGACGTTCCCACCAACATCCGTCTTACAGAAGCCAAGTGCTGGCTTTAAGGGGGCTACTCCCAAAGGTGGAAACTGGAAACAGGGGAGGTTGGGTGCAGTTTCTCCAGCTGGAGCAGTGAGAAATTGGAGGAGCCCCGGCCCTGAGTCCTCAAGGACCCAGGGTGTCTGGGTCCCCGAGAAGAGGAAAGGTGGGAAAGCAGTTCCCCTGGCGCCCCAAAGCCTGGAGTTAGAGGGAGTGGTTCTTCTACTTCGTGACTAGAAAAGCCCAAACCCCAAAGGTCTGCTGATAATGGGCTGGGTAAACAGGCCGGCTGCCTTGCCCAGTGAGAGGCTTTCTAGATAAAGGATTGGAAGGGCAGGCCCAGAGGACAGATTAGGACATTTCCCCACCTTTAATTAGAAGTCCACACTCAATCTCCATCAGAGGTGTGATCAAATGCAAACCCAAGCAAATAAGGAAAGACACCCCCTTTTTTGCATGCTCCGAAGCTAGCCAGCTGGTCTGTCCCTATGTCCCTAAGGCTGCCATTTGTCTTGGGACCTAACCAGAGTTTCCTCTTTCTCTTCTCAGCTGCATTCATGATTTAGGACAGACGTTCCCACAAACATCCGTCTTACGTACAAACAGTGTCGAAAAACAGACCTTCCGGCACATCAATATGGGTGCTGTGTACCCCAGAAACAAGACGTTTTACTGTGTCAAAAGTTTTCTCTGCCTGAGTCATTGCGACAGCACTTGTGAAAGGGCTTACAACCCACCTGCTTCGTCTGTAGCTGCCAATGGTTCTATTAGTGCTAATGGAAAGGTGAAAGAAGGATGGGGTGTGGGCACAATACCAAAGACCCGACATCTAAGACAGTATCATCCTTTGAGAGGTGAGGCCTCTGGGCTGTAGCCACGGTACAAAGGGGAGGGTGTTTGCCTTGCACATGGCCGATCTGAGTTCGATCCCCAGCATCCTATATGGTCCTCTGAGCACTGCCAGGAATAATTCCTGAGTGCAGAGCCAGAAGTAACCCCTGTGCATCACCGGGTGAGGCCCAAAAACAAAACCAAGCAAACAAAGAATGTGGACTAGAGCAATAAGACAGAGGGTAGAACACTTGCCTTGCACATGGCCAACCCAGCTTCCATCCACAGTACCACATATGGTCCCCTGAGATCCATCAGAGCCAGGAGTAAGCCCAGAGCACTGGAAGCATGCCCCTAAACCAAAACCAACAACAACAACAACAAATTGGTGGAGTCTCTTCAAGCCAGAGAAGTAAAACAGAGTGTGAAGCATTTGCCTTGCCTGCGGTCCAATCCAGGTACCATGGCTGGTACTGCATGGTCCCACATGGAGCCTCTGAGCTGGGGCAATGCTCAAGAACTGAGCACAGGTTTGGCATGTGGGAGGCCCAGGTTTCTTATCTGGCACCACATGATCCCCTAACTACCTCTGGGAGTGATGCCTGAATACTGCCACTTGTTCTCTGCCAAAGAGATATACCACATGAGGCTGGAGCTATAGAACAGAGGGCAGGGCACTTGCCTTACATGTGGCTGACCCGAGTTCGATCCCCAGCACCCCCTAAGGTTCTTCGCTCCTGCCAGGAGTAATTCCTAAGTGCAGAGTCAGGAGTCACCCCTG
>JAOXYA010074341.1:0-11500 GCA_028565675.1 Sorex palustris
AAATCTCCAATGGAGATGTTACTGGGCCCGCTCGAGCAAATCGATGATCAACGGGAGGGCCTTTATTATTATTTTATAAGCAAGCCTCAACCACTAAGTTACATCCCCAGCCAACAATACCTGCATTTTAACTTAGTCTACATAGGCCTCCAGTGAAATTATACTTTGATACTAGCTATACCTCTGTTTCTTACACAAGAATCAAATAATTCCGTGAACATTGTCATCCAACTGTATGTCTCTTATTATTACTATTATTTTGTAAATTATTAGGCTTCTATCGAATTTAAAGGAGAATTATTTCACTCAAGTAAAGACTTCACTTCTTTGCACCCATACACACTACATAGCAATGGGTCTGAGAACATGGCCCAGAGCAAGTGTCAGCTTCAGCATTCCCTGGCACTTACTAAAAATGAACATTCTTGGGCCCTATCCAATATCTAATCATCACATATATGCTGCATGTGAAGCCCCACTCCTGCGTTTTGCTGAGCCCTCTAGGTGACTGACGCATGTCAAAAAACTGAGAATCACTAATATAGAGATCAAAATAATCAACTACATTTTTAAAGGGTTTCTGGAAAAAGGTCTACCATGAACAAAATCTAAGACTTAGCCTTTGCCCTGAACTCCAGCTAACAGAATAAACTAGCATCCTGACAGTCACAAGTTTAAGAAGAACAAACAAAAAAAGCCACCTACTTTATTTTGACACACAACCATTTCATACATGCTTGTGACTACCCCAGGCAGGCATGGAGGCTCCTTACCTAAATATCACTGCGAGGCGATCTAAGAACACAGTGGGGTCTGATGACAGGCCGTTGCTGGGCTCCTGAGACAACAGCTGGAGACAGACAGAAACATCAGCTGTGAGAGAACAGACGAGCAAACACTGCCCACAGAAGTCTTTATGCATCACTGTCCATCCCA
Source organism: Sorex palustris (assembly GCA_028565675.1). NCBI lineage: Eukaryota > Metazoa > Chordata > Mammalia > Eulipotyphla > Soricidae > Sorex > Sorex palustris. Next base: position 937 of record JAOXYA010074341.1, read on the forward strand.
ATCTGGTTAGGTCCTTAGAGTAGATTCCTGAAAATTACCTAAATGGTATAAACTTTTAAATTTGTACTATTGGGGCTGAAGTGATAGCACAGCGGGTAGGGAGTTTGTCTTGCACACGGCCGACCCAGGTTCGATTACCAGCATCCCATATAGTCCCCTGTGCTACTGCTAGGAGTAATTCCTGAGTACATCGCCAGGTGAAACCCAAAAAGTAAAAAAAAAAAAAAAAAGTAAATTTGTACTACTGGGGCCATAGTCATAGCACAGTGGGTAGGATGGCTTGCCTTGTACACTGCCGACCTGGGTTCGCTCCCATATGGTCCCCTGAGACTGCCAGGAGTGATTCCTGGGTGCAGAGCCAAGAAGCATCCTCTGAATACAGACTTCTAGAATCCTTGTCATACCACATTTTACTACACAGTCACTGGGGAATAGAAATCTAGTGTAATTCTTGTAGCTTACTTTAAAATTAAAGCATTGCATACAAAGTTGATACTTGGCACTTAAAACTAGTGCTACCCTAACAAAAATTTATTAATTCAAAAAGAGATACACCAGCACTCCACCTTACCATAGAAAGGTTTCTGTTTGCTTTTGGTGTCACAAGGCAGTGGTGCTCAGGGGCTACTCCTGGCTGTTCTCGGGAATCATTCCTATTGGACTCAAGAGACCACCCTGGGGAAGTGCTGGGGCTGAAACTGAGTTCATGTGCCAGGCTACCTGCTGCCCCATTTTTTTTTTAAATGAACTCTATTTGCTCAGAATACCTGCATCACTCCGTACATTACTCCCTATGTGGATTCCGATTAAAAATCAACTCGATTTTATTTTTATTAAGAAAACCAGCCCCTGAAGACTCGGGGGGAAAGCACCTTTTATTTATAATAGCTTCCCTCATTCTACTTCTGCCCCAACCCAGATCACAGATACGCAATGATGTCATTCATTCCTGCTCTGGAGGCGACAGGTAGGACCCTATGCTTCCTGCCAACCCTAAGATAATATGAAGTTATCTTGTTAGGCAGCTACCTGTTAAGTAGCATGAGTTTTCCAACTGGCTCCAGAGATCCACACATGCATTTTAAAAATTGTGGGGACCAGTTATTCAGGGGCTCAGGCCCAGTGAGATGCTGAGGGACTGGGGAGCAAGGAACAGAAGAGAGGGAGTATCTGAGATCAAACTCAGGGACTAGAATATCCATGTTTTGTGCCATTTGAGACATGTCCCAACCTCAGGTATTTTATATTAGTACTCTGCAGGTTGCCATTTATATAGATATATACTGTTTCCTCCAGAACTGTAGCAAACAAATGAACAAACGAAAAATGGGGGAAGGGAGATTCCTGGTGAAGGATTTAGTACAGAGATTGGGGCACATGTGGGCATGCGTCTGACCTGGGTTCAATCCCAAGCACCAGCAGGTGGTCCTGGCGACGCAGGACCTAAGCAGCACCACACCTTGGACACTAGCACTGGAGAACACTGCAGGGCATGGCCCCCAGAACCCCTGCAAAATGACACTGAACTTGGATTCCCAAGTTCAAGCTCTGGTCTCTCCAGACTACTCATACACTAGCGGTTAGTTGATAAAATCTGTCTGTCTGCCTCCACTACCACAGGAAGTAGGCAAAGACAAAAACAGAAAGAGGATAATTTTTTTTTTTTTTGCTTTTTGGGTCACACCCGGCGATGCACAGGGGTTACTCCTGGCTCAAGCACTCAGGAATTACTCCTGGCGGTGCTCGGGGGACCATATGGGATGCTGGGAATCGAACTTGGGTTGGCTGCATGCAAGGCAAACGTCCTACCCGCTGTGCTATTGCTGCATCCCCAAGAGGATAATTTTTCAATTACTTTTTACTCTAAATTTTTAAGTTTAAAAGAAAAATCATAGTTTCAAATTTTATTTTAAGAGACAAGGCCATTCTGTCATTTATTCTTGTCTAAAATTTGCTACATCTACCAGCACATCACTCAAGATAAACTTTGGAATCTGTCAAGTTCTAAAAAAGATCTAGAATATAGTTCACTGATATGCACAATAAATGTCATTTGAAAAGGGTTGAAATCTTTCTTATACTCTTCAAGGAATCATAGATAATGGTATGGTGTCTTTCACTATCAATGGTATATTATTCATATTGTGACAATTTACTAATCTTGGAAGACTTAGTCTATGTTCGGAGTCACTTGGACACACTTTTTGCTTTGAACAATAGTTCATTTGAGTTCGTTTTCTTGGCTCTTGTAAGTAGATAAAAGATGACTTGCAAAAAATAACTTTGTCTTGTTTGTTCTAACACATTAACATCTTACATCTGTTTCACCCATTACTGAGACTCACCTTTTTCAATGCCATAACCTGTACAGAACATAGCTCACTAAGGCATTCAGTAATCTTATCCAAAGGTAATCTGGCTAGGACAAGTGATGTTCCTGAAAGACAAAGGGAAGAACATAAGAGCTGAAATAGGCAAGACACTGATCTGTAACAGAAAAGGTAGATCAGTTCCGTCTTCGAAAAAGATCAACATTTTGAAAGAAAATGGGGAGGGGGATACTGTGGCCACACCTGCCGGTACTTGGAACTATTCCTGGGTCTGTGCTCAGGAGTGACCAATGGAAATTCTTAGGGGACATTTGTAGTGCAGGGAATTCAAACCAGGGCCAACAGGTTCAAGGCAAGTGCCTTAATCCCTGCACTATCCCTCCAGTCCCATGATCGGCACTTATTTTGAGTAGCTGGGATTGAACCTGGTCGTCTGCATCCAAGGCAAATGCCCTACCCCACTCTACTATTTCTCCGGCCCTGTACTATTCTTTTAAAAACAGTATTTTTTAAAATAAATTTTGATATATTTTCTGTTTGGCTTAGACAGCTATATTGGTTTTATTTTTTACAGCTGAAGTTAAATATTATTTCTCTTCAGCAACCCACTGTTTTACTGTTTTAAATGTTTCTCCTATTGATTCTTCAAAATTGATTCTTCAAAACTTTAAAAGTAGCCCTCACAAAGCAAAGTTATTTTTTTTGTACAGTTTAGTACAATGATTTTCAAACTTCCCAGAGATTATGATTTACTGGGTCACGTAAGCCTCAATTTTTTTTTATTGGGAGGGGGGAGGGTTGTTGGGAGTGGGGGTCACCTGCAGTACTTGGGGAACTCGAGGTGGTAGACACCAAATCCGGGGCTCCCGCATGCAGAATAGCTGATCTAGTCCTCTGACTACTCCCCCTAACCCCCCAAACACAGACATAACATTTTTAGAAAAAGTGGGCTGATATTAGAGATTTACTCCTGATTTTATGATTAAAAAAAAAAATCTATGAACTGAGGGAAGGCCATTCTCTCTGGGTTTCAGTTAACCTGTGAAATGGGTTGATGAATAAACAGAACAGAAAATGCTAACTTGCTTTTTCATTTTTAAACAGTGGTGAAAATGCCTCCCTCTTTCTCTCCAAGTAAAATTTTAACTTGGAAAAATAACAACAAAGTGTAATACTAAAGGACCAGGCCTTCCACACTCTGCCGCTTGTTACCCTCCCTTGCCCCCACCTAGAACGCTGCTGCAGCTCCCCAGATCTGAGGCACTCATTAGATGCCAGCCTATGTTTCTAAGTCAAAGATTCTTTGACTATCATTATTTTTCTCATTTCCTAATATTTAATTTATTGGAACAATAGCAATCAATCCATAATTCCATTTAAAAAAAAGGGAAGATGGTCCCCCCACACCCCATGAACCATGGACGAGCTGGACTTACAAGGAATAGCTTCCCTTACTTAAAACTAGTGTGTGGGCAGGGAGAATCTAACTTTCCTTTTATTTCTACAGGTAAGAATGTTTTCTAAATAGGTTTTCTGTATCTAAAAGACAGTACTGATCATTGGGGCGCCACGTTCTAGTACAGGTTAGATATCATTTCAGTACTAAGTTTAAAATTCACCGGACAGTCTGGAAAGAGACCACAGTGGATAAAGGCACTTGTCTTCCATGTGCCTGACCTGGGTTTGATCCCCAGCAACCTACACTGTCCCCAGTGCACTGCCAGGAGTGATCCCTGAGTGCAGGGTCAGGAGTAAGTGCTGAGCATATCCAGATGTGGTTCAAAAACCAAAAATTTCATCAGAAATGACAAAATGGCAACAATGACCAAAAGGAGTAGTTCAGTAGTAACGGACACTGATGTATTGGACTATTTATGACAATAGAGGAAAGCAACAAAAATTCACTCTATGAAAGAAAATATTTCTTAGAAAATGCATAGTTACACTAGTTAATAATGAAGCTGGCCACGAACATGAAAAAGACTAGGGGACAAAAACAGCACAGTGGGGAGGGCGTCTACTTTTGCGGACAATCTGGTCTGGATTCCTGGCCTCCAAGGACTGCAAGGAGTGATCTTTGAGCTCAGAGCCAGGAGTAAGCCCTGAGCATTGCTGGGCATGGCCCCAAGACAAAACAAAACCCACAAAACCCCATCCAAACCAAACAAACAAAAAAAATAACATAAATGAGAAAGACTAGCACTCCTATACAGATCAGCAGATCTCCTCTGGCCTGTCAGTTGGCTTGAGAGACTTATGCACCAGCTGGAAGGGTTTCATTCCCTCTTGGACACCCAAATCTGTTTTTTGGAAAGTTTTGGTTAAAAGCATGTTCCTTCTTTCGTGCAGACCTAGGTGCCATCCCCAGTGTCCCATACGGTCCCCAGATCATGGCTAGGGCTAATTCCTGACAGCAGACCTAGGAGTAATTCCTAAGCATTCCCATGTTGTCCCCCCTGACCCCCCAACCCCCTCAAAAAAAAATCACTTTTCTTTCTAGGAGCTAGTAAACTGTCAACAACTCATACTCATAAATAAATCTGTTTCTGTGTAGAGATAGCACAGTAGTTGACCCTGTTTTAATCCCTGGCATCCCATGCGATCCCTCCGCCCCAAGCACTACCAGGACCAAAGTAAGTTTCTACTTTCTATAACATAATCTTCCATAGATTTCAAAATATTCATGTTTAAAGTTCCTTCTTTCCCCTTCTCCCAACTTCTTTTGAATTAATTTTTATTGAATCGCTGTGAGTTACAAGGATATTTGTGATTGAGTTTCAGGTGTATAATCAACCCCTTTGTCAGTGCCCACTACCCTCCACCAATACCTTTTCTCCCTCCCCCCTGCCCCATGGCAGGCACTTTCCCTTCCCCCACTGCCCTAGCATTCCCTTCCTGAACTATCCTCCCACCCCTGCCCCCGTGGCAAGTGTCCTACTGAAGACCAGTTCTGCTCTGCGTGTCTATTGCCTTCAGGCATTTGATACAGCCTTCCTATTTTCAGTTCTATTATTCCAAAGTCCATCACCACTCTGGCTGTTTATCTCTGAACAGGATTTCACCCTGTGGAATCTGGCAAGAGACTAAGATCCTTGTTTTCGTGTATACTTTCCTTTTTGAAATAGTATCACGATGCTTAATCTCTCTTGCCATTCTATGAAAGTAATATATGTACAACCACCACCCCTTAAAAAAAAAACAAGGTTCCCTTCCCCATCGGTAAGTAATACTGCAGCTGATGGCTGATTTAAGATAATCCACGAGTGGTGTAGAGGAGATGGTCTCTGGTGAGCACCATCAGTACCTTTCAACAAGCCCACAGCAGCTTCTGGAGACAACATGAAGGAGTCAAGGGAACGGGCAATCTCCAAGAGTCCATTAAAGTGCTGAGCCATGTGATCACGGCAAACAGAGCATATGTTGTGAATGGCTTTAGCTGCAACAGAAGCCAGAGGCTTTTCACACAGGCCTTTCATCAAGTAGCCCAACACAGGGTCTAGGGAGAAAAGTCAGAGAGCAGAGATTACATAATTGAAAAGCAAGGACAATTTCTAGTTCATTAAAATATAGGTCTATTTTCCCTTTGTTAGGTTAAAAAAAAAGCATATTCAAACAGCAATACAAGGAAAAAATGACGTCGTTGACACTGTCAGAAAGCGGAGTCCTAGCAATACATCTTACTTTCTGCCAGAAGGAAACAATACTGAAGGGTCAGAGAGATGATACTTGCCCTGCTCTTGGCTGACCAGGGTTTGATCCCCAGCATCATATAAGGTTCTCCAACCAAGCACTACCAAGACTGATCCTTGAACACAGAGCCAGGAGCAAGCTCTGAGCACCATGGTATGGCCCCCAATAAACAACAACAAAATTAAGTGGCTCAACTATGACCTAAGTATGTCTACCATGTGCTCTATATATAGCAACTAGGAAAAAAGAACACATAGCACATTTTTAAAAAAAAGGATCTTAGTCAATAAAAAAAGATTGTGTACAGGGCTGCAGAGTATAATGGGTAGGGCATTTGTCTTGAGTTCGATCCTGGCAGCCCACATTTCCCCTGAGCCCCGCCTAGAGTGATGATCTCTGTGCACAGAGTCCGGAGTCATCCCTGAGAGCAGTTGGGTGAATCTGCCCGTTCCCCAACAACAAAAAAGGTATGCAAAAGTAGAGATAGGCAGAGGAAACCCATCCAATTTTGATATACTAACCGCAAGTTTGTGGAGTCTTCAAATTATTAGAATATATCTCTTTTAAATGTTGGGAGAGGTCAGGGCTGGAGAGTAATACAGTGGGTAGGACGCTTGCCTTGCTTGAGGTCAATCCCCCCACCCCTGGTTCGATGCCCAACACACCATATGGTCCCCTGAACAAAGCCTGCAGGGATTCCTTAGTATAGAGCCAGAAGCAATCCTGAGCACAGCTTGGTGTGACCCCAAACCAAAAATAAATAAATAAAACATAAAGGGAGGCTGCATAATACATGGCCCTGGTTTAAAAAAAAAAAAAAGTTGGGGCTGGAGCGATGAGAAGCGGGTAAGGTGTTTGCCTTGCATGCGGCCGACCTGGGTTCGATTCCCAACATCCCATATGGTCCCCCAAGCACTGCCAGGAGTAATACCTGAGTGCATGAACCAGAAGTAACCCTTGTGCATCGCCGTGTGTGACCCCCCCCCAAAAAAATGTTTGTTTGGGTCACTCTGGCAGTACTCAGGGCTTACCCCTGTTTCTGCATTCAGGGGACCATAAGGGGTGCCAAAGGTTTAACCCAGGTCAGTGTGTGCAAGGCAAATGCCCTACCCTAGATAAACTTTATCTAGATACTAATTTCCTTATCTTCAAAACTGGGAGGTGGGGTGGGATCAGAAGATTTCTAACTTTACTTTCAATTTATTTTTTATCATCTTTAGCTAATTTTTCAAGTCAGTAAAGGCAACCAGAGGTTATATAAGTCAATCCTCTTCATTTGTACTTAATTACCTTCAAATAATAATTCTTACTCTTTAAGTGGAACAATTTTTAAAAACACTGAAAAACGCTCTCCTTTGCTCTTTTAATAGCTCCTAGGTTAGAACTACAGGCAAGTGCTAATTAGCTCAAACATATGCCAGGACTAGCAAAGACAGAAACATTCATGTTGAAGCAAAGTTCTAGAAGCACACTGTTCCCTTATCTAGAGATCCAATTATTTGAAAGTTCTTTCTCCATGATCTCATCAGATTATAAACATTTTATCAAATAACCCACAGCACATAGTATTTATTCTGTCTCGAAACAGATCATCGGTGAAAGACAAAGCAGGAAAACTGGAACCAAAGTGAAAAAAGAAAATGAGAAAATTAAGATGCTGCAGTGGCGCAGTGGAGACGGTTTATACCAAGGAACTGAGGGTTTCGGTCGACCACTTCACTCATCTCTCCAACCAACTCAATGCTGGTGTAGCGCACGGCGGTGTGCACGCTCTCAGGCAGCCGGACCACACCTTCCAAGACCTCCACAAGGGTCGGGTTGTTCTCCCTGAGAACACAAGGGAAGCACTTTCTGTTACCATTTCTGAAGCTAAATTCTGGCCAATTTACAGGTTATAACAACATCATCATTGCTCAAGGATTTCCTTCCAGATAACTATTTGGGTAAAAATACTAACTTAAAGATTTCATGTGAAAGCTATTTTAAATCCTACGAAAAGGGGGACAAGACAGGTATCACTGTTGCAGGTGAAGTGTTACTGCTCCTTTATCTTCTAAATGCCAGTCAAAAGTCTAAAGACACATCCCACTGGCAGACTCTTCAAATCAGAGATGTACATAGGCATTTACTGTAGATGAAAGTTCTTTTAAAGAATCCATTTACTTCTATATCTATAGTACCTAGAACAATGCCTGGCACATAGTGGGCAAACAGGAAATATTGCTGAATGGCTAGATGAATTCATGGACAACCACCTTCTCTTAGCTGTTATTCTCCACAAGATTCTTAAAATTAGAAATTGGAAATTTCAAGAATAGGAATGCACTAAGTAAAGGAAAAAGGACTTGAACTGCAGGAATAAGGAAGGGTACCCGACTTGACACATGAATGAAAACTAAAGTTAATAAATTACTTTCCATAACTCCAGGAATTTACTTTTTTCTACTCCATCTCTTTTTCTTTCACTCCCCAAGTATACTGGCTAAATTTCTTTGAGAAGCATAAAGGATACCCCCACAGTGGCATTTTATCTGGAAGTGAAAGATGTTTAAATAAAAATATCCTGAATTAAAAACAAGTGAGCTACCCGGTGATAAACCAATTCTGGACTGGTTTTATTTGAATATTTTATTTTGTTATCTGCAAAATACTAAGATTTTTGTATATACAAAAAAAATCATAATAATCCAGTTTGCCTAAAATGCTGAGAAACAATAAAACAAGCAATCACTGTCACTGTCCCCCCGTTGTTCATCGATTTGCTCGAGTGGGCCCAGTAATGCCTCTATTGTGAGACTTTGTTGTTCCTGTGTTTGGCATATCGAATATGTCACAGGGAGCTTGCCAGGCTCTGCTGTGCGGGCAAGATACTCTCGGTAGCTTGCTGGGCTCTCCAAGAGGGGCGGAGGAATCAAACCCGGGTCAGCCATGCTGGCTGCTTGCAAGGCAAATGCCCCACCCGCTGTGCTATCGCTCCAGCCTAAAACAAGCAATAAAAATCTACAAAATCTCTCACATATGTCTTATTAAAATTACTGGAGGAGTTAAGCTAATTATTGAGTGGATTGTCCAGTCTTTGTTTTGTTTTTGCTTCTTTTTTTTGGGGGGGGTCACACCCTGCGATGCACAGGGGTTACTCCTGGCTCAGGCACTAAGGAATTTCTCCAGGCAGTGTTTGGTGGACCATATGGGATGCTGGGAATCGAACCCAGGTCGGCCGCATGCAAGGCAAACGTCCTACCCGCTGTGCTATCGCTCCAGCTCCGAATTGGCACTTCTTTCCAAACCAACATAAACTGGTTAGAACATTTTTTAATACTCTTTGGATGGTCACTGAAGGTTCTAAAGACCAAAACAGAGTCCATGTGTAATTCTGTGTAATTCAGGATAAAATCACTTTATTTTCCAGGGGGGGGGGAGGGGGGGGAGGAGGTCACACTCGATGGTGCTCAGGGCTTACTCTCGGCTTTGTGCTCAGAGATCTCTGCTGGAGGGAACCATGTGGGGTGCCAAGACTTGGACCTGGTCGACCACATGCAAGGCAAGTGCCGTACCTCCTATAGTATCACTCCAGCCCTAGGATGAGAATATTTTAATAAGGAAAAACAAGCCTACTTCATCTGGGCTTTTGCTGGATAAGATTTCAGTGAGTAGGCCCTGAAAGGCAGCTGAAAAAAGTGCATAGTCCTTTTTTTTTTTTAATATAAATATGTGTCTGAATCACCTCTCCAATTAAGGCCTGGGATCGAGATTAAAACACATGTATCTGATCACAATTCAAGAAAACCTGATGCATATTAACATTAATTTATAGATTCATGGCACAAATTAGGGCTTTTAAAGACTGGAGATCATAGAACTATTAAGAAGTTAAGTCATATTCTAATAACTGAAATTTTTCCAATTGCAATGACAAATATAATGACTGTTCTTTAGATTTTGCTACTTCTGGGAGGGGGAGGGGTGATGGTTGGTTTGGGCCACACCTGGAGATGCTCAGGGCACACTTCTGGCTCTGTGCTCAGGGATCTCTTGGATGAATTGGGGAAACCGAATGGGAGTGCTAGGGATTGAACTTAGTTATCTGTGCACAATGCAAGCACTCTACGCACTGCACTACTATGCAGCTCCCTAGATTCTTTTAAGTTTAGTAGTGACAATACTTTGCCTCTGAAACTAACAAATGATTCCCTAAAGCAGAAAAATAAATTCCATTTATAAGGATAGCTTGCTGAAACTGCAGGTTAAAGACTAGTTTCTATTCAACTGCTTTTAAGCAAGTACCCCCAATTCAACAGTATAACCAAGTTTCATTATATAGATAATTGTGTGTGTGTGTGTGTGTGTGTGTGTGTTGTGTTGTGAGGGATCAAGGCCAGGTCCTCACACGTGTAAGACAAATGTTTTGTGACTAAGCGCCTCATCTTTGGTAGCTGTGCAGTCAAATACATCCCAAATTGTAGGCCTTGGGCCAAATGCAGGCACTGCTCTCTTGAAGTCCTCAAAGCTGCTCCCATCCCCCAGCCACCCCCCCCCCCACTATA
>JAOXYA010074359.1:0-11499 GCA_028565675.1 Sorex palustris
TTTCCCTCCCTCTTTTCCTTCCTCCCTCCCTCACCCCCATCCCTCCTTCCCTTCCTTCTCCCACACCACCAGGCACCATTTCCTGCCTGGGATCAGCAGGACAGACCTTGCAGGTTCCCCAGCAATTTATCCACAGCACAAAACCGAGTCTCTCATGTGACCAGGGAGGAAGCAGTTGGTTGCTGGAGTTCAGGGCCTTGGGGACAGTCTGCTCTTGATAGGGTGCCCCCAGGTCTCTGGGAGGACAGGGACTGCATAGGCTGGCTGGAGGGAGGAGTGGAGGGGCTCTGGTGTGGGTGCGGCTGCGGAGAGAAGCCCCCACCGCCCTGGAGGGCCTGGACTAAGAGGGGCTGGGTCTCCCCCCGGTCAGTGGCGATGAGGGGCCTTAGCCCTGGACAAGGACATGGGGGACCTGTGGAGGGGATGTGGCAGGAGCTGGAACATGACTCATTATACGTGACCCCCCCTTGGCCCCGGAGAGGAGAGAGAGACGTGCTGGAGTCGTGTGTGTGTGTGTGTGTGTGTAGGTGTGCGCGCACACGTGCGTGTGAACGTGTGTATGCACACATGTGTGTGTATGTGCATGTGTGTACGTGTGTACGTGTGTGCGCATGTGTGTGTAAGTGTGTGTGAATGCATGCACAAGTGTGTATGTGCGTGTGTGTCTGTGTGTGTGTACGTGTGTGTGAGCATGTATGTCTGTGTGTGTGAGTGTGTATATGTGTGTGAGCATGTGTGTGTGCGTGTGTGTGTGTGTGTGTGTGTGTGTGCGTGCATGAGGGGAGCTAAAGTGAGCCCAGGGAAGGCCAGTAGCAACATCGGCTTGGGAGGTTGACTTCCGGGTGTTTACAGAGTCTCCTGGATCTGAGGGGGCATGAGAATACCAAGGCCTCAGGGTGTGGGGACTCGCCCGTCTTCAGTCCATGCTCTGAGCAAGGCCTCCATCGGAGCTGTGGTCCCATGGTCTCAGGGGCTTCGGGAGGGGAGGGGTCCTGCTCCAAGTGGTCCCAGGCCCAGAGCGTAGGATAGCAGGGAGGGCGTTTACCTTGCACGTGCTGACCCGGGTTCCAGCCCCGGCATCCCAAATGGTCCCCCAAGCACCTCCAGGTGTGATTCCTGAGTGCAGAGCCAGGAGGAACCCCTGAGCATCACTGGGTGTGGCCCCAAAACCAAGAAAAGAAAAACAAGCCTCAGTTTTGCAGGAGGTTGAGAGTTGAAAGTGAGTCCCTCTCGAGGCTGGACAGGAGGTCACAGTTCGTGGGGCAAGGAGGCAAGAGGCCCCCAGGCTGACAGTCAAACAGTGATGATATCTAGCCGGAGCTGAGTGTGTGTGTGTGTGGGGGGATGAGTTCTGTTGGAGGCCCTCCTGGAGGAGGTGAGGTTCACTTAAGATCAAGCCCATGGCCGGCCATGGGAGTGGTCCATGAGAGGGGAGATCGTGGGGGTTATCACAGTGATTCCTCATCACGCCAGCAGCTAGGGGGCATTTTAGGATTGAGGATTGAGCCCTGGCTGGGGCTGGGGGCCATGAGATTTGGAGTTCCTGTTCTTCCTTTAGCAATTATCGGCTGCAGACAGGGCTGCCACCTCCCTCCACAGGCCTTCCCTCCGCCTGCCCCCCATCCTCCGTCAAAAGCTTTTTAATCTTTTCTTTCTTTCTTTTTCTTTTAGTAGCTTCCTTGTTTTAAGAATGGCTTTATCCAGGTGGTTCACAATACATATTTGGATTTACTTTACAAGACAGAATAGACCCTTAGCAATGTAGTGTGTAAAGTACTGCTATAATGTAGCACTGTAGCACTGTCCTCCCATTGTTCATTGATTTGCTCAAGCAGCACCAGTAATGTCTCCATTGTGAGACTTGTTGTTACTGTGTTTGGCATATTGAACGTGTCACGAGGAGCTTGCCAGGCTTTGCTGTGCGGGTGAGATACTCTCGGCTAGCTTGCTGGGCTCTCTGAGAGGGATGGAGGAATCGAACCCGGGTCAGCCACGTGCAAGGCAAATGCCCTGCCTGCTGTATTATGGCTCCAGAGTAGTTGATTATTTAGATGAACATCCTGTTTAAGACTATGCCAATGGGGGCCAGAGCAGAAGTACAGTGGGGAGGGCATTAGCCTTGCATGCAGATGACCTGGGTTTGATCCTTGGCATCCCATATGGTCCTCTGAACAGCATCAGAAGCAATTCCTGAGTGCAGAGCCAGGAGTAACCCTGAGCATTGCCAGGTATGACCCCCCCAAAAGTCAAATAAACAAAAAACTTGTACAACAAAATTCATACTTGGTACCAAACACGTGTACATATATTTTTTTGGGGGGGAAGGGGACTCCCCAGCAATGCTCAAGACCTCGGGTGCCAAAGTCAGCTCACTGTGCCTGCTGACAGCTCTGTGCTCAGAGCCAGTGATGAGAGACTGCTTGAGCCCAACTGTTCTGAGGGGCCACCGGGGTCACCCTGGTATTGCTAGGTGGGGATACACGGTGTCGGGGATCGAGCATGGGTCCCACAGACCAGGCATCTGCTCCTCGGCTTGAGTCCGAGATCACATGGAAACACACTCACCTTGTCCCCTGTTCCTGCCCTGCTCTGCTGACCCAGTGCCGCTTCCACGTTTGACTTTGGGGAACATATTTCATATGATGGTGTCGATGAACATTTAATTATGCAATGTCGGACACACACCTGTCCCCACGGCCGGATGTTGGGGAGTTTTGTGGCTAAAATGAAAGCCATGAGCCTGTAGGTTCATTGAGAGGTTTGGTTTCCAATTGACGACGGCTTCCTGCTGCTCTTGGTCAGAGGGAGTCCGAGCCCGTGGTGGCTTCTTCCCCGCCCAGGAAACAGAAGCCACGTTAATGGTGCTCAGTCCTGAGTTTCCCCTAGTACTGGCATGCGGCGGTGTGTGGACTAAGGGGCGTGATCGAACGGCTGCAGCGAGGGGCCCTGCGGGGTACCCACTCTGAGTTCCCATCACCTCATCATGCTCGATAACTAGTGTGGCCACAATCTTGTCCTATTCCCGTCTCTCCGCAGTTTTGGGCTGTGGCAGGAAAGAAGCAGAATATGAAGAAGAACAGGGACATCTCCATCTTTCTGCCAACAGTGTAGGATTCTGTAGGGGTGATGCTAAGTCCAGGAGACACTCAGAACCACCCCAGGGAGGTCAGTGTTTTTTTTTTTTTTGTGTGTGTGTGTGTGTGTGTGTGTGTGTGTGTGTGTGTCACACTCGGTGATGCTCAAAGGTTACTTCTGACTCTGCACTCAGGAATTACTCCTAGCAGTGCTTAGGGGACCCATGGGATGCTGGGAATCGAACCCGGGTTGGCCATGTGAAAGGCAAATGCCCTCCCTGCTGTGCTATCGCTCCAGCCCCAGGCAGATCAGTGTTGGCTGAAAGATGCCGGTGAGGAGAGGGATGTGGTGTGGAGTGGGTAGAATACGGAAGTGGTCCTGAGGCACAGAGCTCAGGACTTCTGTGACCTTCTAGGACCTGGAGCCAGTGGCTTCACCTTTCTGTGCTTTCGTGTGCTCACCTGCAGCCTGAAGCTCACAGAGGTTTCTGCCTCCGAGGTTTGCTCTGAGGTTTAAGTCAGATATTGTACAGACTGTGGGCTTCGAATGTTCTGGGTCTGTGGTAAAAGCTCCGAATGTTGGCTTCTAGAAAGAACGATCCTTTGGTCATCTTCATCACCATCGCATTAAGTGAGGCAGAGTTCCCCAGAAGAAACGACTTTGAGTTAAGATATGAAAGAGCAGGGGCAATAGCACAGTGGGTAGGGCATTTGCCTTGCATGTGTTTGATCCGAGTTTGATTCCCAGCATCCCATATGGTCCCTCGAGCACCACGAGGAGTAATTCCTGAGTGCATGAGCCAGGAGTAATTCCTGTGCATCACCAGGTGTCACCCAAAAAGAAAAAAAAAGGTATGAAAGAGGAGCAGTGATAACAAGGCAGTGAAGGGAGGGATAGGCAAGCCAGACTGGGGGAAGCTCATGTGCTAAGTGCTCCAATGGGGAGGGTGGGTCTTTGGGAAGCTGACCAAGCTGGTGGGACCAGAGCAGAGTTTGAGTGGGGCAGTTGATGAGAGCTGAGAGGCGGGCCGGGGTCGGGGCAGGGAGAGCCCTGCAGCCTCCACTTGGCCTGTCAGTGTAGCCAGAGAACTGGGAGCACTCACCATGGACTTCCGGGGCAAGGTCAGAAACTCATCTGGGGCATGAAAAGCTCCCTCTGGTGGCCCTGGGGAGAATGAAGGGGGATGGAGGGGAGGACAGAGGGGAGGATGGAGGAGAGGATGGAAGAGAGGACGAAGGGGAGGACGAAGAGGAGGACGGAGGGGAGGACGGAAGGTAGGATGGAGGGGAGGATGGAGGGGAGGACGGAGAAGGGCTTGGTGCTATGGTGGTGGAAGGATGGAGAGCCGTAGCGGAGAATGGACTAGGCGGACCCCCTAGGACCCCTCGTGGAGCCAGTGGGGTTCATGTGAAAGGCAAGGGGAAGGACAGAGGCAAGGATGACCCCTTTTTAGTTGCCGTGGCCATGGGTGCACAGTGGGGTCTGGGAAGGATGACCTGGGGACAAGGCTGAGCCTCCCTTCCAGCCAGCTGGGAGAATTTCAGGTGCTGAGAGAAGAAAAGCAAGAGCAGCCACCCCCTCCCTACTCCCCGTACCCCTAATGTGTCCTCCTCCTCTGGACATGTCACTCAAACATCTCTGGGTCTCACTTTCCTTTTCTGGAAAACCTTAGCCGGCAAGTTTCTGTGAGGACGGAGGGGGAGGGGGGCATGAAGGAACTTTCTGGGCCAGGTGGGTGTGGCTTGTGGCTCTGAGCCATTTCCCCTCGTGCACAGCTCCATAGAGTCATTTGTGTGTGCCTGGTGCACTTGCAGAGTTGTGTTCACACATGCTCCTGACTAGTCACATTGCACCCAGGACATGCGTGTACACACACACACACACACACACACACACACACACACACATTCACGCACTCTGTGCACCCCCCAGTGCACCCATCTCTGTCCACAGACTCCTCCATGCAGCCAGTTCCTAGCAGTGGCCAAGGCTGACTGTGTCTATGCTGCAGCATTTCCTGTAAGGTTGGGAGATGGTCCAAGGGCCAGAACACAGCTTTCGCATGTGGGAGCCCCAGGTTCTGTCACCGGCACCTCAGGGTTCACCAAGAACCCAAGCACCCAGCTGGGATGAGCCCCCAAGTGCTGCTGGGGGTGACTCCAAAGCCAAGCAACATAAGTGACAGCCTCTTTAGCAGCAGAAAGAAGGGCCAGGGCAGCAGTACCGCAGGGAGCGCGTTTGCCTCACGTGTGGCTGATTGCGTGGTTCAATCCCCCCGCCCCCCAGATGGGCCTCCCAAGTCCTCCAGGAGGGGTCCCTGAGCACAGTGTCAGGAGTAAGCCTTCATTTCTGAAATACAACAATCATCACAAGTTGACTTTTATTGATCTCAGCTTTGTGGTTTTTGAGTGCTTTGACTTGACAATAGTCATTGTCTGAATCCTATTTATTTATATTAATTTATTAAATCACTGTGAGATAGACCCTTATGAAGCTGTTCATGATTAGATTTCAGTCATACAATATTCCAACACCCATCCATCCACCAGTTTCCCAGTATCCGTGCTCCCAGTTTCTCCCATCACCACCCAGTCCAGCCTGACTCTATGGGAAGAGCTTTTTTTCTTCTCTCTCTCTCTCTCTCTCTCTCTCTCTCTCTCTCTCTCTCTCTCTCTCTCTCCCCTCCTCCTCAGGAGTAAGCCTTGAGCTCAGCTGCATGTGGCCCCAAAACAAAACAAACAAAAAAATAAAATAAAAAAGCAAAAAGCAGCTGGTGAAATGAATGATAATACCATATATTTTCCAACCATTTTTTTCGGGATCCACTTAGTGACAGTGGGAGTGCCACCTCAGAGGGTCCCAGAGGTCGTCTCTCAGGTCAGGGGACCATGCGGTATTAGGGATGGAGCCTGGGGCTCCCCAAAGCAAGCCCGTCCCCCTACCCTACCCTTTGAGCCAATACCCTGGCCTGATCTTCTGGGTTTTGTTTTGTTTTTTACTCTTCTAGAGGAATTGAACACGGCTGGAGCAATAGCACAGCGGGTAGGGCATTTGCCTTGCACGTGACCAACCTGGGAGACCTGGGTTTGATTCCTCTGCCCACTCTCAGAGAGCCCGGCAAGCTACCGAGAGTACCTCGCCCACACAGCAAAGCCTTGCAAGCTCCCCGTGGGTATTCAATATGCCAAACACAGTAACAAGTCTCACAATGGAGACGTTACTGGGCCTGCTCTTGAGCAAATCGATGAACAACGGGAGGACAGTGCTACTCTGCTACTCTTCTAGAAACCCAGGGTGCATTTTAAACTTTCACGACACGTGGCATGAGGCATCCTTCTGGGTCATCTACCTAGAACCTCATTCAGCAGCTGGGGAAACTGAGGCCCAGAGAAATGTGATGACTGGCTCAGGAATGCAGCCTCTGGGTTGCTGCCCTCAGCCCCATGAACCTGGCTAGGCTCCAAGCTCTGGCAGAATGGCCTTGGCACACCCAACCCTGCACCCCCCAGGAGTGGTGGGGGGACATCAGGCCTGAGGGGGCCTGGACAGTCTCTTCCTGAGCCCACTGGTCTGTGATCAGCCCCAGGTAGTGCTGCCGGAAGCCCCCAGCTCCCAGGCAGGAGGGAGGCTCCAGGCCACTCTTTCTCTTATGTCCCCAGGGAGGAGCCTCCCCTCTCCCTGGTGGCACCTTGAGGGATGGGGATGGGGACACTCGGGTCTGGCTGCTTGGTTCCCCCCTCTGGGCGCGCCCACCCAGCCAGCCCCTCCCTCCCGCGGAGGCTTCTGCCTGGCAGCCAGCCCGTGTCTTCAAGGCTGAAATAGACGGTAATGATCTCGCTGCGAAAGTGGGTCAGGGGCCCATTAGCCGAGACTGGAGTGCTGTGCAGAGCCCGGCCACCGGTCGTCCTTCCGAGCTGCCACCGCTGTGGATGGGCACGGCGCCGGCCTGATGACAAGGTTTGCAGGGAGGGCCTGGCGGGGCCTGGGGGTCCCGGGGGACTTCACTGAGCTCAGTCTCGGCTCTTTGCAGCTCTGCAGGACTCCAGCGGGCAGTACTCCGTGTCCACCCCCGTTGTTTTATAGAAGAGGACCGGAGCGAGCGTGGCCGGGCAGGAGCAGAGCCTGTCCCGAGTCTCCGAGGGAGGAGTGGGTGGGGCTGAGAGCGAACCTGCGGGCCCTGACCTGGGGTGGGTGGGGTTAGCTCCTCAGGCTCCTCTGACGATTCAGGTCCATTTCAAGAGTCAGTCCTAGAAAGGATAGGGAGCAGGGAGTCCACCCCGTGAATCCCCGGTCACGGTTAGCTTCTTCCTTGCACACCCCTCACTCAGCCAACAAGCATTAGCTGAGCATCTACTATGTGCCAGGCACAGTTCTAGGCTCAAGGGAGAACAAAGAGACACAATTTTCCACTTGTTTGTTTGGGGGAGCCATACCCAGCAGTGCTCAGGGGTTACTCCTGGCTCCACACTCACGAATCACTTCTGGCAGTGCTCAGAGGACCATAGGGGATGCCAGGGGTTGAACCTGGGTCTCCGCATGCAAAGCAAGTGCCCTGCCCGCTGTAGGATCGTTCAGGTCCCACTTTCCACCTCAGGAGACAGGCTGAGCGGGAAACCCTAGAAAATGAGTAAGTGATCTGTGTGGAGGCTGGGAAGGGCACCCGCTAGGGAGCACAGGGCAGAGGTCCTGGTGCTCGGTGTGGGCGGCGCCCCCAGGAGGCTGTTTTCAGGTCAGAGGAGCCATTTTAAGGAGCTGACGCCTGAGCAAGGACTTTGTAGGATCTTGGGAGTTAGTCACTGGGGGAGTGTGTGTGGAAGGGCATCGGCCTGCCCGTGCAAAGGCCCTGAGGAAGAGAAGACACTGCACACTCAAGGAATAGCAAAGTGGGGGTGGGGAGGGGGATGGGAAGGGGAGAAAGAAGCAAGCGGCTGAGGGCAGAGGAGGCCAGAGAGGAGAAGGTGAGGGACTGGGGACCCAGAAACCCTCGACTTCTTTATTCTTTTTCTTTTCTTTCTGTTTTTTTTTTTTTGCCATGCCCAGCAATGCTCAGGGGTTATGCCTGCCTCTCCTAGCAGTGCTCGGGGAACCATATAGGGTGCGGGGATTGAGCTCAGGTCAGTCACATGCAAGGCATGCGCCCTCCCCATTGTCCTATCTCTGCGGCCCTGGCCCTGGCATTTCTGTGGACACAGACTTGGACTTGAAAGGCACACGGGGTGGCACAGGCTGCTGGGGGAGTCAGTGGGAGACGGAGCTGGGAGGACTCGCCCCTTGGGGTTGTCTGGAAAGTTCCTCTGAAGAGTAGATGGACTGAATGTGGCATGTGGAGGGAGAGGGTGTGGGGGGCTGTGGGTGGGGCAGATGAGAAAGTGACAGACACTGGGTCGCGGGGTGCCTTCCCACCAGACCTCCCGCGGGGAGGTGACCCGGGGAGCCTGGACTGGAGTCCTGGGCATGCGGGAGGGTGAGTCTGGGCACCTGATGTGGCTGGGAATCTCCCCCCAGGACCCTAGGGTCAGCAGAGGAGGCTGAGGAGGGGGTCCTGGAGGGGAATCGGGGAAACTGAGGATCAGCCGTGGGGGTCAATGGCCTGGGGCTGAGAAGTCGGAGCCTGGCTGCCCCTCTGTTCTCTGGGACTGGCCATCTGCCTCTCGCTCCCAGAACAGGTCGAAGCCCAACACTCTGCATGCGTGCCCGGTCACTGGGACCTGCTCGTCTAGGTGGAAGCATGGTCCGGGCCCAGGTGATGAAGGGAGGGATCCGGGGAGCCCTGAGAGGGGCTGAGGGAGCCTGGCACAGGGGGAGGCTGTGGGCAGGTGGCCCCAGCAAAGAAATGCCCCCAGACGCTGGGGACGAAAGGACAGATTCTCCATGGCACCTCCCAAAGGAGCAGAACCCTCATTCCAGACTCCGCACCCCAGCTGTGAAAGCACCTTTCTAGGGCGCTGAGTCATGCAGTGTGTGCTGCTGGTGTGTGAGTTCCGGTAGCTGCAGGACACAGCTACACCCACTCTAACATCACACACATCCATTCCCTTGTCTCATTCAGACGTTGTAATACCTCCCTTCCCCCCAACACACGCACACACCTGCATATATATGCACATGCACACACACGCTCACACACACGCATGCACACACATGCACACAGCACATGCACATGCACATATACATGCACACACACGTACACACTTAAACACATATGCACACACATATGCCCACACAGACTCATATATACACATTTACACACATACACGCACACACATGCCCACATATACACACATGCACACACATTCATATATACATGCACACATGTATGCGCACACATGTATGCACACACATGCACACATCCCTACACATACACACACATACATGTAGCACATACACATGCCCCCCACATATACAAACAAGCACTCATGCATATGTATACACATTCACACACATATGCCCACACATACCCACGTATGCACACACGCACACACATATACACATGTAAGCCCACACACATATCCACACATACATACATATACACACATACACACACATGCACACAGACATGCCTACACATTCACATACACATACACACACATGTCCACACATACACATATATATCACACATGCACACACATACGCACAAACATGCACACAAATACACACCCACACATGCACACACACCATGCACGTTCATGCACAGCTGCATGGTCTGTTCACTCTCTTCCCGCCTGCACCCCCTCTAGCAGATCCCTGGCCGGGCCTCGACTGTTTCAGGCTCCTTTCTCACACTGCGCCCCACCCCCGCTGACTTTTGCTCCTGCCCGACAGTCTCTGGGCACTTATCCCCAGCCGCCGCGTGTTCCCTTACGCTCCCTGCAGCTCTGCAGCAGCAGCCCCGTTCCTGCCTGACTCCAGCCTTTGCCCACCGCCCTTCCCCAGGCCTGGCTTCCGTGCAACCCCCTCTCCACACATGCTTCAGATGCCCGGCTCTGCCGCCTTTCTCTGCGCCCCTATCACAGTGTACCCCACTCTGTGGCCGTTATCTGCTGCCCCCTATCTGGCTGGAATTCCACAGGGACCAGGAACAGACTGTTTAGTCTATTTCCTTTTGAGTCGTCTCTTTAGCACCAGGCATGTCCCTGGCTGCTGGGACTCCAACTTCTGTCTTCCCCTCAGCACCCCCAGCCCGGGGGCAGGTGCGGGCTTCCAGGGAGGCGGATGTGAGCCCAGAGGTCCCTCCACCAGAGAGAGGCACGGGGAATGGCGCCGGGCAGGGCAACAGTCACTTCTTGCCACTCACCCACTTGATTTTCACCAGGCAAACAAAAGCAACCTCAGACAACGAAGGGGTTGACAGGGAAACGGCAGAACGAGGGCAGGCGGGAGTTTGCTTTCTCCTCAAGACACATATGTATTACTGAACCCAAGACTTGCACCCCTAAACTCCCCAGGGAAGAGCCCCTCTCTGCTTCCTCCTGGGCAAGGAAAGTTCGAGAGTCCGGTGCTTGGCGGGGTTGCACACATGTGGGTGCTTTCTGATCTCACCGTAGCCTTCTACGGGCTTTCACGTCTGAGTGCTCACCCAGGCAATAACATCCTGCTTCAATGTTGACCCATGTAGCGCCCCTCTTCACACATTTGCCCGTCTGTACCATGCAGAAAGGTATAGGTCTGCCCCCTTCTGGGGGTGTGCCCCAGAACGCCACCCCTGCCTCCCAGTATGGTGAGGCCACCGTGTACCCCCAGCTTCTTTTCTTAGGTTTGTTTTGATCTGCTTTTAATTTTTTTTAATTTTTTAAAAACATTTTTAATGAATCATTGTGAGATACAGTTGCAGATTTATAAACTTTCATGATTACATTTCAGTCAGTCATACAGTGAGGGAATATCCGTCCCCCCACCAGTGTTCGTTCTCTATCACCAATGTTCCCAGTATCCCTCCTGCCACCCCCAACCCCATCACCCCCCTGCCACTGTGACAGGCACATTCCCTTTTACTCTCTCCTTTAGGGTGTGATGGTTCGCAATACAGGTACTAAGTGGCCATCATGTTCGGTCCATGTTCTACTTTCAGCATGCATTTCCCTTCCCGAGCGGGTCCTCCAAACATCCTTTACTTAGTGGTCCTTTCTTTACCCCAGCTGCCTTTTCCCCCAGCATGTGAGGCCAGCTTCCAAGCCATGGAGCAATCCTCCTGCCCTTATCTCTACTATCCTTGGGTGTTAGTCTCCCGTTCCGTTACTTTATATTCCACAAATGAGTGCAGTCCTTCTATGTCTGTCCCTCTCTCTGACTCATTTCACTTAGTATGATATAACTGCTATTTTTTTTTACCTTTTGGGTCACACCTGGAGATGCACAGGGGTTACTCCTGGTTCTGCACTCAGAAATTACCCCTGGCAGTGCTCAGGGGACCATATGGGATGCTGG
>JAOXYA010074383.1:0-11499 GCA_028565675.1 Sorex palustris
ATAAGAGATTACAGCATGTATGTTAAACCTAAACAAATGTGTGCTACTTTTGGTACATCAGTAGGCTAGAGTATGAGAGATTGTGTGGCTGCAAATGTGAACACACACTCCAGGAATTCTGAAATTTAGAATATGATTATAGAGCAGATTCACTCATGGGTAAGGCCTACGTCACTCTCTTTTTGGCCATTGATGAGATTAAATGGTGCATGGGGCAGTTTGTGGGTGTGACTGCTAACTACTAGAAAACTAGAGAGCTGGAGGGAGGAGGCCCAGCCCCATTCCTAGTGAGCTTGAAGATTTCAGTCACGCATGCTGCATATCTGGGTTTTTATGCAGGTTCCCTCATAGGTGAGTCTTGTCAAAGCCTGTAGAGAGAGATCTTGAGCATGGCTGTGGTTGGGTTTTGGAGTTTTTCAGCTGCCAGAGTTCTTCTGGGGATGGAATGGAAACTCAACTCTCCCCCCTCCGAGTTGCCCTGGTGAAGACAGCCTGGTCGGGGTCAGGACCTTCTGTGTTGCTCTCTTCCGGGAGCTTTATTCAGAGAAGAAAATTTTAAAACTAGGTTAGAGTCAACAGGCCCAGGAGAAAAGGAAGGAAGCAGGAGGAGAGAAATCTTTCTAAATTGCTCCTCAAAATGTAGCTGTCACCTAGCCATTGGCAGCTTATCCCCAGACTAGGGGCTCATGGGCAGGAGACAAGGAGAGAGGCAAATTCTCAGGCTGATCCGGATACCTGAAAACAGGAGCTGGAAAAGGGGAAGATCTGCCCTGGGTCTACTACTAAGCATCCCTATCATGGGAAGCTTCCTCTCTCTTCCTTCCCAGTCACAGTTCACTTTGTCCCCAGAAAAGTTCTAAGCTCCTTGATACTCTTGATGATGTAGGCAGGAAGGCAGATAGGGAAGGCTCCATTTCAAGATAATGACAGTAAATTTCCTGGGAAGTAATAGCCCTAAAGTTGCAAAAGTCAACCTTGCAGAAGACAGGAACTAAGGCCTGATAAGATCCTCACCTGATGCCAGCAACAGACCAGAGAAGTCTGGATCCCCCTCCAATTCAGAAGCTCCAGCAGAAACGAAAGGTCAGGAGAGTAATTACAAAGAAGACCTTCACCATTCCCAAACCTACCCTCCTTGGCAACCTCTTTAGCAACCAGACTTTACCTAGGTAGAAGCCCCAGGTAGGGGCAGGTTGGAGAAACCCTATAAAAGCCACCTCGAATAAAGGAAGGGTACACATATGCTGCCCGAGCCCACGTGCTGTTTGTGCCCACGTGGCTGAGCACATGTATCGCCTGCATCTTCTCTCTTGAGATGTGTACTTTCATGCTTTCATGTCTAGTGTTGGGATGTGTGTAGGGGCTCTCTCTGCCCTCGGACTCTTCCACTTTCTTCCTTCCCTTCAAAAACCTCCAAATAAAATCTGTTTTATTTCACTGCTCATCTACTCCTGAAATTCTTTTCTGTGGGGCAAGGCAAGAACCCAGTAACCCTGGGTCCCAGGTGGCAGAGGTGGATGGGGGAAAAAGT
Organism: Sorex palustris; assembly: GCA_028565675.1. NCBI lineage: Eukaryota > Metazoa > Chordata > Mammalia > Eulipotyphla > Soricidae > Sorex > Sorex palustris. The sequence goes on from JAOXYA010074383.1 coordinate 1,532, forward strand.
GACTGTTTTTCTCCTCCCGGCTTCATAGAAGCCACCCGTGAGGTGAGACGTGGAAAATGTAGATGTGGTTGCTTGTAACCACCGTAAAAGGTGACTTCCCCACACTGATGTTCCACGCAAATGCCCATCTTCCTCTGAGAGAAGACAGGGAGATCTTCCTGGATGCTGACCTCAGTGAGAGCCTGAAACTCTGAGCTGGTGACTTGAAGCACCCAGAGCCGGTTGCAGGCTCCATCACTAGAAATTCCCTCCCAGGTACCAAATCCGAGACCAGCCCACAATGCAGCCTCCGCCCTCCAGCCCTTGAAGCATCATCTCCCAAAGTGACTGCTGGATTCGACCCCAGAACAGCCCAGCACGCAGTGAAACGGGTGGAAATGTTCATGGTCGGTAGGTTCCTTGAACTAAGGAATGAAATCAGGGGCACCGTCTTCAGATCTTGGGAAATGACGAGGTTTGGATGAGCCGAAGACCATATCCAGGATCATAGCAGCTGCTGAAAGATGAGGATGAGGCAGTGGGGCAGCCCCAGCAAGGTGGTCCAGTTCTCTACTACTAAGCATCCCCATCTTGGGAAGCTTCCTCTCTCTTCCTTCTCAGTCATAGTCCACTTTTCCCCCAGAAAACTCCCTGATACTCTTGAAGTAAACATGCATTTTCAGCATGTGTTGCTTTGCAGAGGGAGATGTGTGAAAGGTTAGAAATCCGAAGGAGAAATAGAAAGTTCCTCCCCCCATTTTTATTTAGATTTGGACATTGAACCTGTAGTGAAAGTCATAGTTATTTAGGGCTAGAAGGACCTCTGTCCACCCTTCACAATGGCTTAGGTAAGGGTGACTTCTGTCTCTGATAAGTATTTAACAATGAGGATACCACTTTACTTCTGAATTACAATCTTATCTGCTTATGGCAATATTGTCTCTTGTTGTAAAGGGGCGGGGGGGGGGAGGAGATTGGAAGAGATGAGGAACTTAAATGAGGAAGAAGAGAGTATCATGTTCATGAGGATAGTTTATGTGGGTTCTGGTCCATGTAAGAGTTCATTAATCTCTGTCAGTTTTGGCTGATATGTTATCCTTATGTGTTTTTTAATTAAGTGCGACAGCAAAGTTAGCTATAAGGACTTCCTGTATCCACCAGCACCAGTGGCACACCACAGCCAAGGCAAGAAGGAAGAACTGTTCTCAGTAGCACCATATGCAGGGTCTTTTCCTTCTTTTCCCTCTTTCACCTTCTCCATACTGAGAGAACAAGGTAACTCAAATGCTGTAGTGCATGCCTGGCATTAAGAGATTTGGGGCCACTAACATCAACACCAACCATATCCATTCTGCAAATTTCCACACCACCCCATCCCTATTCAGCATTCTAGACTTCTGCCAATTGTTCTTCTCCTACTCCCTTGGTTTGACTCCACTCAGTGAGTGACTCTTACCCCCTTAAAGAGTCACTCATTCAATGGCCACTTAATTCTATCTTAAGTCCTTTAGTGCTTGACTGATTTTCAAAGTAGACTTGATAAATGGCAGTCTTAGTCAAAGAGTCCTTGCTTTGGGACTGGAGTAATAGAAGATCAATAGTTGAACCAGAAAAAGTGGCCTGTAATAGGGGGTTAAACAGGGGGTTTTGATGTAGGCAGTCAGACAGGGGAGGACTCCTATGACAATGGAAATTCCCTGGAAGAAATAAAAAAAATAGGGCCAAGGCTGCAAACATAGGAACCAAGGTCTGATAAGACCTTCAACATGGAGCCAGCAACAGACCCAGAAAAGGCTGGATCTCACCTCCGAGAGAAGCTCCAGTAGGAACCAAAGGTCAGGAAGGGAATTCAAAGAAGGCTATTGACCACTCCCAGCTCTACCCCCTTGGCAACTGAAATGGACTTTTACCTAGGTAGAAGTCCCATGTGGGGGCAGGTTGGGAAAACCCTAGAAAAGTCACCTTGAACAAGGGAAGAGTGCATATATGCTGCCCAAGCCCATGTAATACTTGCGCCCACATAGCATAGCACTGGGGGTGCCTGAGCACACGTGTCACCTGCATCACCCCTCTTTTTTTATTTAATCAACTGTGAGAACAGTTACAAAACTTTCAGGTTTAAGTCTCTGTCGTACAATGATCAAGCATCCATCCCTTCACCAGTGCATATTTTCTACCACCAAGAACCCTGGTGTACCCCCCTCTTACCCCTCCCCCTGCCAGTGTGGCAGATGATTTCCACTTTACTCTCTCTCTACTTTGATTGCATTCAATTTTTTGACAAAAGACCTACCCTTATTATTTTGAATTTTCCCCCAATATTCAGACTTGCCGAGAAGGCATCATTAGATAATTTGTTTACTCTTGCTGATAATGAAGAGCATATGATGTTGTACGGCTGCAACACGCAATTTTGGATTTCTGATATTTTAGTAATTAAGTCCAGAAGGATTTCTGCCAGAAGCTGCTGGGTTCCGGGATTGGTTTATGTGCCTCTGGGATCATGGCCATTCAGAAGCCAGAGGAGCCATTTGTGGGCAGCAACTCAGTGTCTCCTCAAGGCAGGGAGAAAGGCCGGTTCCAGCCCCCATCCCATGAGGCCACACATATCTCGTCAACTGCAGGCTCGTACCTCTCAGTCCAATAGGCTCTGTAAGATGGCGGTCACCATGCTGCTGAGGTGAAGACGGCGGAACCCCTATTGAGATATGTACTTTCGTGGTTTTATTTCCAATGCTGGGATGTGTGTAGGGGTGCTCTATTCACTTTGGAGAAGCATGCATTTTCTCTTGAGTGCGTTGGTCGCTCTCACTTTCCCTCCCTTCCTAAAAACCTCCAAATAAAATATTATTTTTACTTTACTGCTCATCTACTCCTGAAATTCTTTTCTGCAAGGTGAGACAAGAACCTCGAAACCCTAGGTAGGACTGAACTTTCCTTTCCTGCTAAGAGCAAATCCACATTCCAACCTGAGTCCATGGATTCCTGAGAAATCAGGTGGTGGAGAGGGCCCTGGAAAGGCAGCACTATTCTATTCTATGCTCAATAACAAGATCAGTACCAAAAATAAAAGAGTGTTTCCTGCTTATGACCAGTGGATGGAGATACCTGGATGAATGGGGTTCTTGGGGACCAATCCTAAGTCTTTCCCACAGATATGTGGGGTCTGTGTATGGGATGTTAGTGTATGTTAGTGTTTCTACTATTTCCTCATGATGTTATCATTAATATATTTTATTACCCCTTTCATTTATTGAGGCTTAATGCCAATGACCTTTTCTGTGGGGTGAACTCAGCTTCAGGGTTATATTAACCAGATATGAATCCCAGAATGAGATGAACATCCCTTCCCTGATCATGTAAGAAAAAGATTTTTGAGGGGCTGGAGCAATAATACAGCGGGTAGGGCGTTTGCCTTGCACACAGCTGACCCAGGTTTGATTCCCACCATCTCATATGGTTCCCCAAGCACCGCCAGGAGTAATTCCTGAGCGCAGAGCCAGGGGTAATGTCTGAGAATCGCTGCCAAAAAAAAAAAAAAGAAGAAGACTTTTGAATTCTAAATGTTGCCTACCCCCAGTTGACCAGTAAGAACAAAGCTCTAAACTAAGATGCCACAACACAGACTGGACCGTCCCAGAGGCAGGGAGCTATAGAAACCTGGGTTGAAGCACCATTTTGAGAAGCGTTCCCTATTGTCTTAGTTGACATGCCCACATTTTGGGTCAAACCCAGTGATGCTCAAATTTCTACCATTAGGAATCTGTATTCAGGGATCACTTCTGGTGGCAGGCTCAGGAGACTGTCTATAATACTAGAGATCTATCCTGGGTCCAATGCATGCAAGATAAATGCCCTACCTGCTGTACTCTCTCTGGGCCTACATTGGCTTTTTTTTAAAGCCCCCCTTTTTTTTTTCATGTGTAACTCTTTTCATACAAGATATAAAGAATCCAACAGCTATGGAAATTTCTCAACTAACTGTGGGGATTCTTATGATATTTATCCAGCTGTCTTTGCTTCTGGTTTGATGAGCATATCCTTCTCAATGACAGAAATACTATAAATACTAATTCATCCTAGATCAAATTCATACAAGTTTTTGAAAAATATCAAAAATCCAAAAATCCAAAGCTCAAGTCATCGCCTTTTGATTTGGCTAACTTGTTTCCCTGCAAAACTGGATATTCCAGAACATCACTGACTTTGAATATTTTTTTTCTCTTCTTCTGACTAGTCAGGTATAGTAAGAGTTTCAGGGTATATCAGATAAATTAGAAACACATCTGAAGATCATGCAGTTCCTGCCTGAGGGCTGGCTCTGGAAAGGCAGCGCTATTACCTGTTTGAGACACAAGAAAATTGAGCATTAACTTCCCAACAGACAGTGCTGTGCCTCCTGGGCTATGAATTCATGTCTCCTTTTATAGCTTTATAAGGAGTCAATGAATGGTGATAGAGTGCAAAACAGAGAGTAAGAAGTGCCCAAAAAGGAAGCACAGTGTTGCACGGAAAGTACTCAGCAAAAAGCATAACATTTGAAGGGCCCTTTGATTACTACTAGAATATGAATTAAAGTGAGTTTGTGCTGGGTGTTGTGGAAAGAATTCCCTGAAGATTAAGTGAAGAGAGAAGGTTACAGTATTTTCCTTACGTTGGAATCTCTTCAGGTTCTCTGTGAGTTTTTTAATGCCTTGTTTTTGCTTCACTGAGTTTTTTTTTTCTCCATGTCTGGAAGAATGGGGGTTGGGTAGAGAAATTGAAACCCTTTACTTCTAAGGAAATATGGCCAAACTGGATGGTGAGATCAGGAAACGAATTGTAGGAGCAGGAAGAACCATGACAAGGAGATGCGAATGAGGTCCTGGCATAGTTCAGAAAGCGAGGCAGTGGTGATCTAGGAATAGAGGATCCAGGGAAGTGGGTCAGGGGCAGAGAAAGGAAATAAAGATGTGAGATGAATACAAGAGAAACTGGAGCAGGAAGAAAAAAAAAATCCAGGTCTCTTTACTGGAGAAATAGGAACCTGAAAAAAAAAAAAACCTCTTCTCTTTAGTCTCTTTGTCTCTCTGTCTCTATCTCTGTCTCTCCCTCTTTCTCACTCTCTTTTTTCCTTTTGCGTCACACCCAGTGATGCTCAGGGGTTACTCCTGGCTCTGCACTCAGGTATCACTCCTGGCGGTGCTCCAGGGACCACATCGGATACTGGGAATTGAACCCGGGTCAGCCGCGTGCAAAGCAAATGCCCTACCCGCTGTACTATAGCTCCAACCCCTCTTTAGTCTCTTTACTAATATTTTCAGCTTAAGCTTTTTGCTATCTGCTGCTTAAGTTTCTGACTACAAAGTTAAGAGAGTGTAAGAATTTTGTGAGGGAAGAATGCTGAGTGAGATTGCATATGGAGAACATTTTCAGATGATTCAATTTTCAGAAAGAATCATTTGTGAGGATCTATCATAACTGCACAAGATAATTTTGGTGTTCTAGAAGATAAAGAGAAACAGCACAGCCTCAGTAGTTGGGTGATTAAAGGGTGCCAAAGAGGAAATACATACCCTGCTGGATGTGATGCTGGGGGAGGGGGGTGAATACACCCCTAAGATCCCCTCTCTCTTTTTACTCACAACTAAGTGCTTTTCTAAGAAGCATCTACTATGCCAGTCAACAGGAAAAGAGTTGGATCTTGAGAGGAACCATATGAATAGAAGTAAAGGAAATTTTGGAGAAATTTTGTCATTGAGTCTTAGTCAGAGGGCACAAAGAAATGCACTGACTTTTCTTGAAGGAAAAATTCTTGAGTTTGTGATTATGGAGGTGAATTCAGGAAGGATTCAGCTTATCTGGAGGTTCAGTTAAGCATACTCTATCCAATACCTGCCACATTATGGCTATTGAGTACTTGAAACATGGCTATTACGAAGAGAAACCAGAAGTTTATCTTAATAAATTTTTGAAATTTCAAATTTAATCCAAATTTCAAATTTTAATACAATTTAATTTTTAAAATTGAAGCAGTGTGGGACCAGTCTACAGTGGTCTGAAAACTTTGGAATGGGTGCAGGCAGATTCTTTTCTGTACCCTGCCCTCTTGCCACTGGAGAAAGAATAAATAAGAAATTTTAAAATCAGATTTCAAAGATTCAGTATAAAGTGAGATTATAAATAGTTAATCATTTAAAAATATTGATGAGGTTAAAGTTATATATGTATCCATCTACATTATATATATGAATATATATATATATTATTTGAGTCACACCTGGCTGTGTTTAGGATTCATTCCTGACTCTAAGCTAAGGGATCACTTTTTTTTTTAATTTTTATTAGTGAAACACCATGCAGTACAGTTGTAGATTTGCAAATTTTTGTGCTTGTGTTTCGATTATACACTGATCAAGTACCCATCGCTCCATCAGTGCCCATTTTCCACCACCATGGATCCCAGTATCCCTCCCACACCGATACCCCCATCCCACCCTGCCTCTGTGGCAGGGTATTAAGGGATCACTTTTGACAGAATTGGAGAGACTGTATGGAGTGCAAAGAATCGAACACATGTTGGCTGCATGCAAGGCAGCCTTATCCTGTGTACTACATCTTCAGCCGGAAATAATATATTGGATATATTTAGTTAAATATAATATATTCCTTTTGCCTGTTTTTTAAAATTTTAATTTACTATTCAAACTTGTGTGTGAGGGGTTTTTCATTTGTTTGTTTTTGGGCCACATGTCAGGTGCTCAGAGTTTGCTCCTGGCTCTGTGCTCCGGGATCATTTTTGGAGGTGATTGGAGTGTGGTCCCAGGATTCAAACCGGGATTGACTGCATGCAAGACAAGTACCTTAATCCCATTTATTATCTCTCCATCCCCCAGAAGAAAAATTTATATGCTCTATGTTTTGAAATATAATTCTAAATTTACACATGTAACTCTCATTAAACATGTATAAAACTCTGCTCTAGGAGTAAAATATTCTCAGTTGGCTGGTGCTTTCACCTGTCACCAGGGATAGGCTGCTTAATTTTTTTAAATATAGGAGTACTGCTATTTATTCAGCCATTGATTAAGCTGATTGAATTGGGCATGAATTCCACATTACTTTTTTTTAATTGAATCACTGTGAGATACAGTTACGAAGCTTTCATGTTCAAGATTCAGTTGTACAATGATCGAACACCTATCTCTCCACCAGTGCACATTTTCCACCACCATGTCCCCGGAATATCCCCCCATCACGATCCCAGTCCTCACCCTGCCTCCATGGCAGGCAATTTCCCTAATACTCTCTCTCTACTCTTGGTCGTTATGTTTTGCTCTAATTTTCCCACCCACCATTCAAGCCTGTCTGCCAGATGCTATAGGCTGCGTTTTGCAATTAAGCCCACCCACCCATGCTGTCCCCCCCGCCCCCCAGGACACTCACCCGGAGCAGTTTGCCAGTTGGTAAGTGCTATTGGGTCTCCAAAATATTAGTAATATTCCTGAGAGAGAGTTCAGCAAGGGATGCAAGGTAGTTCCTTTTTTATTTCCTTGGGGTCATACCCCTGAAGCTCAGGAATTATTCCTGGCAGTGCTCAAGGGACCAAGTGTGGTGCTGAAGATTGAATGGAGAGAGGCTGTGTACAAGGTAAGCCTTTAGCCTCTGTAAAGTGTCTCCTGCCAAGGCAGACCTCTTAACTCCTGAACTATCTCTCCAGACTGAAATTAACTTTTAAATACACTTTATGGGCGAAGAACCAACTCAGCAGTAGAGTATGTGTGACAACCTCTGTGATACCCTGAGTTTGATCCTGGCACCACACACACAAAACTATTGATTTAAATTTTTAATTGAATCACAGTGTTATACACAGTCACAAAGTTGTTTATGATTGGGTTTTAGTCATAAAATGTTCAAACACCTGTCCCTTCACTAGTGTACATTTTCTACCAACAATGGTCCCAGTTTCCCTCCCACCAGGCACTTTTCTTATCTGTCTCTGTCTCTATCTCTGTCTCTCTTTCTCCTTTTGTGCCTTATGGTTTTCACTACAGTTAATGAAAGATTATCAGGTATATCCCTTTACCTACTTTCAAAACTCGGTTCCTGTCCAGAATGATTATTTCCAATGATTATTGTTGTGTTGGTCACTTCTCTACTCTAACTGCTCTTTGCCCCCCATGCCCATACATCCTTGTGGCAAGCTTCCAACTACTGACCAACCCTCCTGCCCTCTGTTTAACCTAACCTGGACATCAGTCTCATACTATATACATTTTATTTATATCCCACAAATTAATGCAGTCATTCTATATCTGTCCCTCTCCTTCTGCTTCATTCCACTCAGCATGATACTCTTCATGCCCATCCAACATAAATGTTTTTAAAACTGATTTTTAAAAAGTAAAATCACCCCAGCTGAAAACTATGGGTGCCTTTGGGAGGGGGTGGGCAGCTGAACCCACACCTCATCACTGCAGCCATACCAAGGGCTAAACTCCACTTCACTAATATTCTCTTTAGAGACACGAAACTGAATTTTTTTAGGTACTCTGGTGCCCAGGCTAAGAACTCTGGGGTTTTCTTGGAGTGGGGGTGGGTATCCTCCCCTCGAAGTATCCTCCCTTACCCTGTACTTATAGGATCCTCGAAAGTATGTCCATCTACCACAGCCATTGGCTTGTCAACTCATTGGTCCAGACAACAGATTCTGAAGTCTCTGGACATCAGAGCTGCATCTCTTATTCCTCAATACTGACATTCCAGTATTTCCCAACCAAATTAGATCGGAAAGTAACATCAAAGCCAACTAACTCAAAACACAAAACCAATAACACAGAAGGCTCAAGCAACAACAGCTTAATAAAATCTCTAGTCAAGAACTTAATAACCTCATGATGAGATATAACAATTTTGTCATAAAATTGATTTTTAAACTTATTTAAAATTTTTAAAACTTATTTTAAATTTGTTATCGAATCAATTTTAACTCTAGAATTTTATCAACAGTTGTGGCTTTTGTCTGCATGAACAAATTAATTAATTAAAGGATCCTTGGAAAAGTAAGCAAAAACGGGCTGGATCTATTGTACAGCGGGTAGGACTTCATAGTTCTGTTGCAGAGAGGATATCTGAAAATGTCTGACCATCCTTTTCTACTCCAAATGATGCATCTGAGGCAGAAATCATGCCCACATTCTGTGGTGACTTCCTCCTATGAACTGGTCATGAAAGGGTAGAGTGCTGCTTTAAGTTTGGGGGAAGTCTGGAAGTCTGCTGTGGACAGTGGCTCTAGGGGAGACGCAGAAGATGTAGGTCACATATTCTACTATCTAGAAAAGCAGGTAGACAGGAAAAGGAGAGAGAATAAAAAATAATAAAAAGGTATAAAATTAGATGGTAAGGAGCATAATAACGAGAGGAAAGCAGATGAATGATCCTATCTTACTAGTGCTTAAGAACAAATGGTTACTGTAAATGGAGGGCTGTTTTTAAAGAGGGCTGAGTTGTCTTGAACCTTGGACTAATTTAAGATGTACATAAGATAATTAAATGAAACCAGAAGGACTGTGCCACCAAAGTCCACTCATAGGGATTCAATTTGGAAGATACTTCCTGGAAGGGACTTCACCTGTGTGCTTTAAATAACTTGCTTTCTTTCCCTTTCTTTCATTGTTGCTTTCTTGCTTTCTTTTATCTTTCTCTCATTTTGATGCATTTTTACTGAGGTATTGGAATTTACTATATTGCTAATTATATTTTTCATACACTGTTCTGACACCACACTCATTTAGCAGAGAACCCACTTCCCTCCACCAGGGTCCCAAAGACACCTCCCTATCCCTTCTTCCATGTAAACTCAGTGCTATAGACAAATCTACAGTTCTGGTGACTTTATTATTTCCATGATATGTTTCTTTTTTATCACCAAGTGACAGATTTTTAAAAATGTTTTTGAATTTATTGTGGAGGTGCTGATACCTACACACTTATGGATTAATAGACCT
>JAOXYA010074391.1:0-11499 GCA_028565675.1 Sorex palustris
TACCTTCATGCGTGTGGAGAGTGGTCTCAGCATGGTGGTGGCTGGTTCTGGAGGTCTTCGGCTGCCAGAGCCCTGGTTGGGGCGGGGAGGGAAACTCAACCCGCTTCCCTCCAAGGGTCCCCGCGATGACAGTCAGGCAGGAGACTCTGCGCTGTTCTCTTCCGGGAGCTGGGTTTTATACATGGGTAACACGTCTTGCAGAAAAGAGTATTCCCTCCCTGACACTTTCCTTCCTTTGCCATACAAACTTCAGACCAAAAAAATCCCTCCAGGGGCTGGAGTGATAGCACAGCGGGTAGGGCGTTTGCTTTGCATGTGGCCAACCTGGGTTTGATTCCCAGCATTCTATAATATAACATAATATAATATAATATATGTAATATAATATAATCACACCGTCAGGAGTGATTTTTGAGTGCAGAGCCAGGAGTAACCCCTGAGCATCGCTGGGTGTGACTCAAACCCTGCCCTCCAAAAAATCCCTCTAAAACCCACAAAGAAACAGCTAACAAAGGTTGTTTGCACCTGTTTGGGCTCTGGCAGCTCCCAGGGCAGTGGCCAGTGCTGCAGTTCTGAGTGCTGGTGCTTCTCCATGGGGTGGTGGGGTCGTGACTGTTCTGAACCAGTTCCTCCGACAGATGGCTTTATTTTCGCAGTGCTTTTTTCCCCATAGTCAGGCGGAAATGCTAACATTTTCTTCTTAGTTCAGGTCTCTTAGAAACAAAACAATGAAAAAATGTATTTGTTAAAAAAATATTTTTTTAATTGTTAACTTGGAAAATATCTGACTTTGGTCAGGAGCTAGGAGCACTTTTGTTCGTGGTGGTAAAATGATGGGGGGAATTTTGATTTCAAAGGATAACTCGCCAAGAGGGTAGGGGTGGAGTGGATGTGTGAGCAGATACCGGAGGGAGGGAAGAGTCCCTGGTACCAGCACCCAGGACGGGTACCAGGACCCAGGACTAGAGCACTCCTGCGTGGGTGGAGCCAAGCTTCCAGCCTGCGGGTCCTGGCGATGGCCCAGAGCTGGTTCTCACAGACAGACACTGTGCCCTGCACTCGAACTTGGGCTGTTTCCTGCCTTCTGCTTTGAGGGAGATTCTGGTTAAGTCGGGCCCATTCCTGAGCAGGGGTGCAGGACTTTTAGTCTGACCCCAGCACTCGATCTTCAGGCACATTCCCTCCAAAATCACTTTATAAATATTCTGGGTATTTTGAACTTTACCATCATTGAGATTTTTTTTTTAAATCCACCCCCCCCACACACACTGTTTTAATTTAATCACGGTGAGATACACAGTTACAAGGTCGTTCTTTTTTTTTCTTTGTGGGTCACACCCAGAGATGCACAGGGGTTACTCCTGGCTTTGCACTCAGAAATTAGTCCTGGTGGTGCTCGGGGGACCATTTGGGATGCTAGGAATCGAACCCAGGTCAGCCACGTGCAAGGAAAACACCCTACGCGCTGTGCGCTCCAGACCTACAGGGTTGTTCTTGACTGGGTTTCAGTCATACAGTGTTCCAACACTCTTTCCTTCACCAATGTCCATTTCCCACAACCAATCTCCCCAGTTTCCCTTCCTCACCCTCCCCAGGCTACCTCTATGGCAGACACTTTTCTTCTCCTTCCTGTCTCTCTCATGAAATTCTTGAAGACATTTTCTTTGACAGAAGAGAAAGAAAGTTCGCCCTTTCTCCCTATTCTGGGACCTTAAAGGAACAGATGCCCATGTATATAATGAACACAACCCAAAGAATTGGCCTCTGACCAGGCCAACTCTGTCTCCTGGTATGCTAGTATTTTTTTGTCTTTAAATGAGGTTTATTGGAGTGTTTGAATATCATAAACTTCATCTATTATAAATTCAGCGCTATTTAGTGATTTTATAGTGGTACAGCCATTACCAGAATCCACATTTCCATTATTGTAATAAGTTTCCTTGTGCCCATTAGCAATCCATCTCTGACCCATGCCTATCCCCAGGCGACCACTAATCTTTCTGGCTCCATGTATTTGCCTTTTCTCCAGCAAAGATAAAAGAAGGGTCTGGAAAAGATCTCCAGTAAATTCCATTCACATGATCATACCTATTTATCAGAGATGTGGGGTATTTTGTCTTTAAGTCAGGCAAATGTCTTGGAAGAGGAGAACAGAGATTTAAGGTGAGGGGAGAATAGTGTTACCCTGTTTAATAAGAAAATTTGAGCCTATTTCTTTTCCTAATAAGCCCTGCCTTTCTTGAAAAGCTCTCTCTGATTTGTGGACTCTTGGAGAAAACAAAAATGGTTATGGTATATATTAATGTGCACATCCACTAGTCAAAAAAGATTTTTATGTGATAGTGTACTTCTTATTGTATGTATCTCATTTCCAAGTGTTGGCCTGCATTTAAATATTTCCTTTTATCTGTGGCTTGTCTTTTCATTGAAGAGACTTCATTGTGGAGTCTTCCAGGCAATTCTCAGGGGAGACAGGGTCCACTTCCATCAAATTCTGCCAAGTGAGCCAGATAGTCCAATGTTTTGACCAGCAGTGCAGCACTGCGCAGGTCTAGTGGTGCCGAGAGCCACTAGAACCATCCCTGGCAGTGCTCAATGGTTGTATGGTGCTGGAGACTGAGCTCAGAACCTTGAGTTCCAGCCTTTTGAGCAATTTTCTGGCCCAGTCACCATTTTCTTCATAGTTATTTGTGAAGAGCAAAGGCTTTTATATTAGAAGCGCAGGTCATCAATGTATACTTTCATAGATTATTCTTGCACTGTGACTTTTAGTCTCTTTGCTTTATTCTTGATTTCAGCACTGTAGTTTGCATTTTCACCTATGTTGTGCATCCTACATTTGCTTTACTTCAAGGACAGAAGGCCAAACCCAGTCTCTCAGCTCTTGCTGACTTAGGTGAGGAACACGCTGCTGGAGTTATGTGTTCAAGGCTTTGGATCACTGGCTCCTGGATCTTGAATGGAAAGGGAAATGAGCTCTGACTTGGAAATTTCCAGTTGAGATTCAGAGAAGCATAAACCCAGTGCTCTTATGGAAGTATGTTTTTTCTTTCATAGGTCAATTGATTGCTTCTCTGCATATTGTTAAATATCAGTAATAATAAATTTCTCTTAAGTCAGTCTTAGGTTTTTCTACTTGAATTAGGAAAGTACATATTAATATTAATTTTAAAATTTTTTATCTTTTTTAAATTTTTTGGCCTGGGGGCCATACCTGACTGTCCTCAGGTGTTGCTCCTGATTTTTCACTCAGGAGTTATTTCTTGTGATGCTAGGGGGATCTATGGGATGCCAGGGATTGAGCCCAGGTTGGCTGTGTGCAGGGCAAGGTATTTACCTGAAGTGCTATCTTTCCAGTACCCGATCGTGCTATTTTTCATGTTAATGTTAAATTAATATTTGAAGTAATATTGTTAATGATTGATTCATTGCCATGTTCACAAGAATATTTGAGTTTATTATTTATCACCTAAAAATGGAGAGGAGAATGGGCTCTATCTACTCCTGTGATGAATCCCCATCATCATCAGAATCAGAGAGTTGCAGTTTCTTAGGACTAGAAAGGATCTTAAAACTTGGGGCTGCAGCTTGTCCCCCATCACAGGCACCTTTGGATTTCTTTTGTTTGCCGTCTAGGCACATCCTGTGTGTGGAATCAGTAATTGGATCATTTTAAGCATTAAAAGATTATTTCACAAAGGAAATGCAACATCTGCCTGTAATTTTCACCCTTTAAAAGTGTGCTATCGGGCTGGATAGCAAGTAGTGTGTTTGCCTTGCAGGCAGCTGACCCAGGTTTGATCTCCGGCATCCCATAGGTCCCCCAAGTACCACCAGAAGTGATTCTTGAGTGCAGAGCTCTGAACATCGCTGAGTGTGACCCCCTCCAAAAGTCTATATATATATATATACATATATATGCTATTTTTTGGGCACCATGGTTTAAAAACTGTTACTAATAGAATTTCACACATGAACTATTCTAATACCACACCCTCCACCCAGGTATCTGCTTTCCTCCACCATTGTCCCCATGTCCCTTACCCACCCTTCTGACTCTGTGGTAAGTTTCTTACTGAAGACATGTTCTGAGTTTCTCTTGTCTTTGAGCATTTGCTATTCCTCTATTCTGTTTCTTTATGTCCCACATATGTGAGAGAGGATTCGGTGTCTGTCCCCCTCCTTCTGACTTTATTCCAGCTCCATCTATGTGGCAGAAAATTTCACACTTTCATTTTTTCTTATAACCATGTAGTTCTCCATTGTGTTCTCCAGTTTCTGTGTACAGTCATCTGATATTGGAGACTTAGGTTGTTTCCAGATTTTGTCTAATTTGGTTAGAGCCCCACTGAGCTAAGGAGCGCAGATGTCATTTCTAAATTGAGTTTTTGGAATCTTAGGGCAAATGCCCAGAGGTGGATTTGCTGGGTCATATGGAATCTCAGTTCCTAGTTTTCTGAGAATTTCTAGTTTTCTGAGAAGTGCCCATATTATTTTCTAGAAAGGATGAACCAGTCAGCATTTCAACCAGCAATGAATGAGGGTTCCTTTCTTCCCACATCTACACCAGCACTGGTTCTTTTCATTCTTTGTGATGTGTGTCAGTATCACAATGAGAGGTGATCTCATTGTTGTTTAATTTGTGTTTCCCTGATGATCAGTGCTATCTATTTTCAATGTACCTTTTGTCCACCATCTAGTGTCTTCTTTGATTAAGTTTCTGTTCATTTCCCCCCTCAACCTTAATTTTTAATAGAGGGTTCATTTTGTTGTTGTTGAGTTTTATTTGTGCTTTATGCATCTTGGATATTGGCTCTTTATCAATGGGAGATAGGCAACTGTCCTTCCCAGTCAGTGGGGTGTTTTTTATTCTTGCCATTGTTTCCTTTACTATGCAGAAGCTTCTTAGTTTATAGTCTCACTTGTTTATCTTTGTTTTCATTTCGTTGGCCAGTGGTTTTGAATCACTGAAGATCCCTCTGGATTCAATGTCACGAAGTATTCTACCTATGTTTTCTTCACTGTAATTTGTGGATTCAGGTCTGATATTGAGATCTTTAATCCATTTTGATTTTACTTCTGTGCATGGTGTTAGAAAATAATCTAAATTCTTTTTTTCATAATTCTTGCTCCTTTATTGAAGATTAACTGTCCATTTAACTGAAGTACTATCTGTGAACTTTCAATTCTTTTTAACTGGAATGGGAGTCTATACTTATTCCAGTAATACACTGTTTTGATTACTGTTTTGATAGTATAATTTAAAATTGTGAAAGGAGAAGCCTCCCATCTTCTTTTCCCCTCGGATTGCTTTGCCTGTTCTTGGGGTTTTATTATTTCATATAAATTTCAACAGTGTTTTATCTATGTTAGCAGCATAAAACAGCTTCAAGTTACTCTGTATTAGCTGTTGTCCAAAGACTGAAGCTAGGGATCTTTAATCTTTGTGTCTTTTGACATAGATGCCTTTCATTCCAGCATCTTTTTTTTTTTTTTTTGCTCACACCCAGCAATTCTCAGGGGTTGCTCTTGGCTCTGTACTCCGGAATTACAGCTGGCAGTGCTTGGAGGACTATATGAGATGCCGGGGATTGAACCCGGGTGAGCCACATGCCAGGAAAATGCCCTACACGCTGGACTATCGCTCCAGCCCCTCCAGCAACTATCGTTTATTTCATTTGCATTCCTGAACAACAGTAAGCCTGGTCACTTCTTGCAGGACACACTTTAGGTTGTCCATGTATTTGTGTTCAGTCAAACTTGTGCATCAGGCATAACCTGGGAAGTTCGAATCTAGTGAGACCATCAGTTCTTTGATCTGTACAGGGATATCCTGGTAAAGGCAGTTATTTAGCATATGCATTGTCCTGCTGGTACATGTTCATCTTGGGATTGCCACAGGCCCCATTTTTTCTACCTGTGGACTTTGGCCAATTGGTTTTCCATTGTACATTCTCTCTCTCTCTCTTTCTCTCTCTTTCATTAACTAAACCCACCATGCTTCACATTACACCCCCATGCTTTATTTTGTAATTGTTAGTTAAAAAACCTTTAGCTTCATTTTCTGTAACTGCTCTTTTAAGCATACACATAGACAGGCTCTATATGATTTTACTCATGGAAAATAAAATAAAATTTTTAGACTATAAGAACAAAATAGTAACCTGCACAGGAAGGAAGAAGGAGGTAATTACTGTGTGGAGGGTGGTGTAATCAGGCAAAGGGCGTTGGCATGGGAAAGGATGGAAACCAGGCTCTGGCTGGTGAACATACTGTGTGTTGGTGATCTATAATGCTGTGTACTGACAGAAATGAATACAGCTTAAAAGAAAAAAAATTGAAGAGTTTGGGTACTACCAGTGTGACCCAAAGTCAAATGAAAAAAAGCCAGTCCATTGGTGGCTCTTGCCACATTTTGGGTGCTGAGTCATCAGCTCTGGCTATCGGCAACCACAGTGAGCAGTGCTTGGGTAAGCTCCATTGTGGCAGAAAGTTCTATTGGATGTGCATGAGCAAATGATGGGCATTATGAGTTTTTTTCTGTTCCACTACAAGGATAAGGCTATTCTATACACTCAGCTACTCATGGCTTTTTAGAGCCCGTCTTCTCTCTTTTTCAGCCAAGATTTTAAGCTGAAGAGAAACAGAGCTTCATAGACCAGAACTGCCTTACCCTCTGTTGCTGTTATTATTTCATAAAGTTGAAAGTTCCTGTCACTGTGCCTTTGTATTAGCCTGTCAGGAGGGAAACTGTAAGGGCTGCTTCCCGGAAACTTGGGATCAGGTACATGGATCATAGTGGCCCGAGTGGGGAGGCAGGATGTCTCCCCACTTCTTAATTTTTAGTGATATTTCAGATGCTAGAGAAAAAAAACCCTCTATTACAAGTGGATATTTAGGAGGACTGGAGAGATAGTTCAGCAGGTAGGGCACTTACCTTGCATGCAGCTGACCCGAGTTCTAACCCTGGCATCCTATACTGTACCCTGAGCACCATCAGGAGTAATTTTTTTTGTAGGAGTACTGCTATTTATTCAGCCACTGATTAGCTGATTGAATTGGGCATGAACTCCACCTTAATTTTTTAAATTTTATTTATTTTTTCTTTTTATTTATTGAATCTCTGTGGAAAAAATTACTAAGCTTTCAGGTTTAAGTCTCAGTCATACAATGATCAAAAACTTTCCCTTCACCAGTACTCATTTTTCACCACCAAGAACCCCAGTATACCCCCCGCCCACACCTCCAAATGCCTGTGAGGCAGATGATTTCTACTTAACTCTTCTCTACATTGTTTATGTTCATTATTTTGACAAAAGATAAAGCATATTTGAATTCTTTATATTATTTCTATTTAATGAGATACAAATAATGGACACTGGGAAGCTGAGTCTTTTTAGTACTTGGATGCTAGTCTCTGTCTCCATTACCACTTGTTATTGCCGTACCCCTAAGATACTACTGACAGACATTTGCTGTGCAACAAAAGGTGTCTTTGTGGAGTCATGCATATGGGATGGTTCCACAGCACATTTCACACATTGCTCTTCATGAGAATGATTGTGTTAAGTGCCAACTGCTGATGTTAAAATATAGCTGCAGTATTAAAAGAAATTTCTTCTGAATTAAAAAGATCCGATAGGTCATTCATTTTAGGACAACACTATTAACAGAAGACAAAGAAAGAAAGCTTGAAAAGAAGGAAAAGGGACAAAAAAGAAACAATTTCTGAGCACCTAAAATATCTTTAATTTGGAAAGAAACAGTTACAACCAACAAGGAAAGAATTGTTCTGCAGCTCTTTATTGCCTTCAGTATTTGGATACAGCTGCCACTAAAGTGTCTGTTTTCTACAGCTTAATTTCAAATGTTAAAAAAAAGCAAATGTCTCATTTGGGCTCTTTAAAATGTATTACAAGAGAGCATTTGTGTATATGAGGCATCTAATAATGCAGTTACTCTACAAGTCAGGCAAACACTAAAAAAAGTTCTCCATTACAAGTGGAAACTATGATTTTCAAATGTCAAGGGAAGGAACAAACAGTTAATCTTCAATGTGTTCAATGAAAAGAGAACCTAGTATAATGATACCTGCCTTTCCCCCTTTAGAGGTTTAACTGCTTTAGAGGTAAGCATTTGCTAAGACTCTGGTCAGGTGTCATAACAACCATTTAACACTACAAATGTCCTAAATCTCAATTCCCTTGACTAGATACTATGTTCATAGTGGCATAAATACTTTATTTTTAAGGCATTTTTGAAACCGTGGCTGTCCTCCATTTTTGTATCTTGCATTACTGAACACATCACCATACCCATTTGATTTTATTGCAACTAGATATTCAGTTTTAGGTATTATTAGTGTATATGACAGTATGTGTTCTATGGGTATAACTCTTTGAACCCTCTTCTGCATATACATTATCATTCCATCACCATAGTACCAATATGCTACCACCACAGGACATTCTAATCAGTTCCTGCTTCAATGCCGACTTGGTAACTGCACCTCAGTGGTCAGCCCAAGAGTTTCCTTGTATTGGCTTTGTCTGTATCTTCACTTTGCTTTTCTCTATACTGCAAGTGTGAGATCTCTTGAGTTATGTGTTTTTCTTTCTGACTTTACTTAACATGACCCCTTTCATTTCCATCTATATTGTTGCAAGAGATTAGATTTTATTTTTTCCTATAGTTGAGCAGTATTCCATGTGTTTATAAGACATTTTTAAGATTCCCTTTGTCTTGATCCTTGGTTGTTTCAAGTTTTGGGCAGTAGTATTGCAGTTGATCAATGGATATAGGTGTGTATATATCTTTTTGAATTAGAATTTTTATTGAAAATGAATTGTTCGGTAGATCTGTTTTTAATATGGAGCGTTCTCATACTGTTTTTTATAGAGTATGGACCAATTTGCAAGTCCTCTGACCACATTTATGTTTTCTTCACACCCTTGCCAACATCGGTGCTCTTGGCTATTTTGATGTAGATTATTCTCACAGATATGAAATGATATGTCATTTAATTTTGATTTGCACTCCCCAGAAAATAAGTGAAAATGAATGTTTCTTTGTGTATTTATTTGACCATCTTATGTTTTCCTTTTTAAAATATCTGTTTGGATCTTCTACCTATTTTTGATGGAGCTGTTTTTTCTTTAAAAATTTTGTTTGTTTTTTATTTGGGGGCACACCCAACCATGTTCAGAGATAGTTCCTGACCCTACACTCAGGAATCACTTCTGGCATTTTTAGGGAGCCATATGGGATACTGGAGATCAAACCAGGCTTGGCTGTGTTCAAGGAAAGCTCCTGTCCACTGTACTATTTCTCCCAGTCCTGGAGTTGTTTGTTTTTGTTTTTAATTTAAATGAATTCTTTTTATCTTAAGTATTACCATGTTGTCTAATATATGGCATGCAAATATTTTCTCCTATGCAATAGGATGTCTTTTATTTTAGCTATAACATCCTTCAATGTGCAGAAATTTTTACTTTGATATAATTACTTTTTTTTCTCTTTTGTTTCCCTAACCATTGGAACCAAATCCTTGAATACATCATGAACGCCAATATTATGGAGTGTTTTGAATAAATGTTTTTGTGTATTTTATGGGTTTGAACTTAACATTCAAGTCTTTACTCTGTTTTGAATTAAGTTTTGTATGTGGTGTGATATTGTAGTCCAGTTCATTCTTTTGCCTGTAACGTTTCAGTTCTCTTAGCATCATTTGTTGAAGTGAATTACTTTCTATTCATTTTCCATTTAAACTTCATTTTTGGAAAGATGGAGTTGAGCCACAGACAGCAATACTCAGGAACGATTCCTGGCTCTGTGTTTAATATTAATCTCTGCCTCAGAGATAAATGTAGCACTGGGGAATTGAATACGGGTCAGTCCCTCCGGGCCATATTGTAATGTGTGCCTCCTCTAAAAAAAATTAAAATACATAACCATGTACTATTTAATAGTTATTATTATTCCATCATCAACAATGCTTCTGTATTATTAGAATCAAACATATTAAATAAACACTCTTATTTTTCTACCTACACTATTAAAAGTATCCCTCCCTCACAGGCAGAGCCTGGCAAGCTCCCTATGACATATTTGATATGCCAAATACAGTAAAGACAATAGGTCTCATCCCCCTGACACTGAAAAAGCCTCAAATCATTGGGAAAAGACAAGTAAGAAGAGGCTACTAAAATCTCAGGCTGGGAGAAATAGAGACGTTCCTGGTGCCCACTTGAGTAATTCGAAGACCTAGAGGATGACAGTGATACAGTAATACAGTGTTGTTATTAATATTCTGTTCAGAACTATTTTTTATGTAATCACTTTGTGTGTTTACAAGAGTATAAATGTTTGTCTATTTTAGGGGTACACTGTTACAATACCACACCCATCACCAAAGTGCCAATATCCCTTGACCACAGTCATGGGTTCTTCCATCCTCTCTCCACAACATTGGTAACCTCAGTTCTAGTGAAAGTGGGTAACAGTTTGTTTTCTCAGAGCAAACTTTGTTAATTTGCTTTGTTTCTTTATATATCATATATATATAGCACTCTGACCTTGGACTCCAGACTCAGCGGACCCGGGAGCAGAAATCCTCTGCCTGCTTCCAGCAGTCCGGCAGACCTCCACTACCTCCACTATTCAGCCACAGCAAGCTTGAGGACCCTTTCTGGACAGCGCGGCCGTGACTTAATAAAAGATTACCGCACCATATTTGATGGGATTCAAATATGGTTTGAACCATGGTTTGAACACCTGCAAGGACAATTAGAGGCTGCCCTAGAAGCCTCTATCCCTCTTGAAGAACCTGGCAAGCTACAGAGAGTGATCCACCCGCAAGGCAGAACCTTGCAAGCTATTCATGGCATTTTCAATATGCCAAAACCAGTAAATACAATGGGTCACATTCCCCTGACCCTGAAAGAGCTACGAATACGGCAGTGTTAAGAAGGATGAGGAAGGAGAGGCTGATAAAATCTCAGGGCTGAACGAGGCTGCCAAAATGAAGAAGGACAAAAATGAGTCTGTACTTTCAATGCACGTACGATGGCATCAAATGCATCCATCAAGGACCTGATGGTACAAGCGTGAAAGATCAAGTACAACAGACATCATTGGTCTGACCGAGACAAGAAGGGATCAATGACATCATGCTGTTTTTGACACTGGAGAACAACTGTTCCTGGGAATATGCGACAAGAGAGGTGTCAGTGGTGTCAGTGTCCTTGTCAACAGGAACTTGTCCATAAACATTGATTCATTTGAATGCGTAACAACCTGAATTAGACAATTATACTTGAATAGATGTGGCTCACTGCCGGCAGTTTCTATCTTGGTGG
Source organism: Sorex palustris (assembly GCA_028565675.1). Classification (NCBI taxonomy): domain Eukaryota; kingdom Metazoa; phylum Chordata; class Mammalia; order Eulipotyphla; family Soricidae; genus Sorex; species Sorex palustris. Next base: position 11,358 of record JAOXYA010074391.1, read on the forward strand.
TCTAAGCACCAACATCCAATTTTGATGAAGGGAAAATTAAGAAGTTCTACAAAGAAGAGAAGGAGAAGTGCTATAAAGAAGACCATACCTTCTACAAGATCATTGTCAAGATCATTTTAATGCCAAGATAGGACTGAGAAGA
>JAOXYA010074401.1:0-39384 GCA_028565675.1 Sorex palustris
AGTGTCCTTAGATGGGTGTGACCTGACAAACCTAAGCTACCTGAGGAAGGACAAAAGAGTGTTATCCTACAGGAGGGGAAAGGAGGAAGAGCAGGAGGAAGAGCAGGAGGAGGAGAGGAGGAGGAGAGGAGGAGGAGGAGAAGGAGGAGGAGGAAGAGCAGGGAGAGGAGGAGGGGAGAGGAGGAGGGGAGAGGAAGAAGAGGAGGAGGAGGAGGAAGAGGAAGAAGAGGAGGAGGAAGAGCAGGAAGAGGAGGAGGAGCAGGAGGAGCAGGAGCAGGAGGAGGAGGAGGAGGAGGAGGAGGAAAGGAGCAGACGAATGGACGGACGGAAGGGCCTCATGCCCTCGCTGGGGAGGGGCGTGTGGGAGGAAGTGAGGTGGGAGGTCTTGGGGTGCGTGTGGCTGGAGGGTCGGAGATGCTGCGCCCCCCGCCAGGGCTGGGGGCTGCCCCTGACCCGGAGCTCTGCCCTGGCCCACCCGCACCCGTGGTGCCGTGGGTTTTGGCTCACGGGGGCACGCAGCAGGCCGGCGAGTGAGCCAGAGGGCGCAGTGGCAGAGCAAGGGGCGCAGGACCGCCGCAGCACCCCGTGACCAGGCGGGATGAACACGGCTCCCACCGGCCCTGCTCCCCATGAACGCTTGGCATTTCTCTTCAAAGGCTTGTACACGTGTGTGGCTGTGTGCCTACATGTTTGATTGTAGGAGTATGTGTTTGTGCATGAGCACACATGTGTCCATACATGTGTGTACATGTGTGGGCACATGTATAAACACACATGTATGTTCGTGAGCACACGTGTGCACGTGTGTGTATACACATGAGTGTGTACATAAAGGTGTGTGCGTGTATGGATATACGTGTGTGTGCATATATGTGTGCGTGAGTACATGCGTGTGTGCCAAACACGGGTCCAGAGTTCTGCTTCTGGGGTTTGCAAACAAGCAATGTGCTTTCCTGTGTCCACGAGCTTTCTCCAGAGCAAAAGAACCCGAGGGCTGAGCAGATCAGTATGTGACAAGTCAAACGTAGATGTGGACATGACAGGCGCGACAAGGATGCACACGGGGTTTGATGACGTCGTGATGGCTTGAGAGTTGGCCGGTGGCGTTGATGGACAGAGGAAGTGGCGGGTGCTGGGGACGTGATGGGAATGTGGGTGGGGTGGTGGGAGGGTCCTTGGGAGCAGACTGGCTGCTGTGTGAGATTCCAGGGGCAAGGAGGGGCTGCCCCCCACCCCCCGCCGAGCCCCGCATGTCACTCCCCAGCTGGTACTGTCCGGCCTGTCTTTGAGAGCCAAATGGACAGCAGCCTTGCTCCCGGGGCTTAGCAAATGGGGCTGATTTGGGGCGGTAGGTGGTCCTGCAACCCGGGGCGATCAGGCGCCCAGAGACGCCCCTCACATGGGCTCAGCGCCCCGACTGCTGCCCGCCGAGTGCTCGCCCCTCAGTGGGCAGCACAGCCCGCTCAGGGCCTGGGGTCCGCAGGGGGCAGGAGAACAAAGCCGCAGGGGGGCCAGGGCCAGGTCAGCGCTCCCTCCCGCTCAGCCTCGGAGAAAGCCCCTCTCTGGCCTCTGCAGCCCTGGGGCCTGTGGAACCCAGTGGGGCTGAGCCTTGGGGGCGGGTGGGAGCAGGCTGACCGCAGGGCCAGTTTCTGCCAGGACAGCTCACGCGAACAGAACATCCGGGGCGGCTGGAGCTTATTCCACAGTTCCATGTGTGTGCGTGCGTGTGTGTGTGTGTGTGTGTGTGTGTGTGCTCGCGCGTGTAGTTGGTTAGAAGAGAAACAGGCCATGATCGCCCCATCACAGCGAGTGTGGGCAGGTGCAGGTGGTTTAGCAGGCACAAACAGAGTAAAGGGGGCAGACAGCGAGAGGGTACAGGTGATACAGTGGGTACAGGCGGTGCAGTGGGTACAGTCACTGTAAAGGGTACAGCAGTGCAGTGGCTACAGGCAGTTTGGTGGGTCCATGCAGAGCAGTGGGTACAGGCAATGCAGTGGGTAGAGGCAGTTCAGCGTGTACAGGCGGTGCACAGGTATAGGCAGTGCAGTGGGTCCACGCAGTGCAGTGGGTCTAGGCAGTGCAGTGGGTACATGTGGTGAAGCCAGTACAGGCAGTGCGGTGGGTCCAGGCGGCACCGTGGGTCCAGGCAGTGCAGCTGATACAGGCAGTGCAGTGGGTTCAGACGGTGCATGAGTACAGGCGGCACTGCTGGCCCATGGTTGGTGTCGGGGGCAGAGAGGGGGGCAGCCCACAGCCCCGGCCCCGCCCTGCCCGCGTGGCGGCACTGCCATCCATAAGGCCCCTTCTCGGCAGTTCTCTCTGTCTTGTTCCAGCCCTCGAGCCTGTGTTCCGCGGGGCAGAGCAGAGCGTGATCACTCAGACGGTGCTTTGTCACCTCAGCCTGGCACTTGGCCCCTGCCCGGCCCTGAGCTGAGTCCTGGGCCTGTGGCCTGGGCGACCCCGGGCGCGTGGCCGAGCAGGGCCCTCTGCACACGGGCAGCAGCCTGGCCCATGGGGAGGGGGACGGCAGGGGCGTGAAGGAGGAGGCAGTCGGACCCAGGAGGTGGCGGGGCTGGGACGCAGGGCGCAGACTGGGCGTGCACGGGGACCCGAGCCGAACCCAGGAATCACACCTGCCTGCCTGAGCACTGCTGGGTGGAGTCCCCGGTGGCGGTGAGCACTAAACTGTCTGACTCAGCTGTCGCTGGGCCCCTGAGCACTGCTTGGGAGCCTCCCCCGGAGAATCGAGATAAGTTAATGGAGAACAGGAACCGATGCGGCCAAAGCCCCTGCAGCCCCTCGAGTCTGCCTTCCGGCCACCCCAACCCCCACAGCGAGGGGCTCCTGAGCAGAGAAGCTCCGGGACCCGGGTTGTCCTTCCGCGTTGTTAATGGGGTGCTGGTCTTGTGTTCTGGAACCTTCTCTGCCTTTTTGCTCTAGCGCTTTCCCCACAAGAGGGGAAGTTTGGGGCCTGCCTGGGGCGGTGCCGGCCAGCAGGAAGGAGCAGGCGGACGGCGGAGACACGTCCTCTCTGACCCGGGTCTCTGGGGGCTGCAGTGTCAGGACAGGGACGCGGGCAGCCCCTCCAGTCCCCACAGACCAGGCGGCCGGCGTGGCAGGAACAGACCCCTCACAGGAGACGGAAAGGCTTTCCCACGGAGAACGCGGGGCTGAGACGGGGAAACTGAGGCGGGAATGTTAATTACCTGGAGAGGCTCCCCTGAGCCAGGGATTAAGCTTATCAGTGACAGCAGCTTCTTAACGCCCCCCCCACGCCCCGATTCTCACAGGGGCCCTAATCCTCCTCCCTTCAAACTCATCCCAGCTGTCCTTCTGGATGGACGAGGGGCTGGCCCTGCCCAGGTGTGGGGGTGAGGGGCCCCTGGAGCCTGTCCCGGCCCTCGGGAAGCTGTGCCCGCGAGACCGTGCCAGGGAGGGGTGATGGCCCTGGCCCCCGATTCCTCCAAGGAAGCATCTCGGGGAGAAGCAGGAGAGACGTGGACGGGGCACTCGCTCCCTTCAGCGCAGTCCCTCGGCCCCCAGTCAGACACGGCCCCACATGCAGGGGAGGCCTGGACCAGCCAGAGGGGCCGGGGAGGGGCCGAGGGATGAGGGAGGGGCCGGGGAGGGTCCAACTGCGGGCTCAGGGGCCAGTGCCTGCACCCCTCTCCCTCGGGCCCCTCACCCCACCTCCCATGCGCTCCCCTGCCCAGGTCTCTGCCGGGGACACACCGCAACTCCCCCAGACCCCGAGGTTTCAGGCCCCATCCTAGGCGCCCTGCGGCCACGGGGAGGAGAGCTGGGAGGCCGGGGGTGACAAGCCGAGGCTGCGACCCATTGGCTCCTGGGGCAAGACACGCACTCACACAGGCACACATGCGCTCATGCATACACATACACACGCATATACACGCACACATGCATGTGTGCACACATGAAATCAGGCACGCACATATAGACACACATGCGCTTGCATACACATGCGTGCACACATGCTCTCACACGCACTCATGCACTCAATGTGATCCCACCTGCACACATGCACTCAGTCGTGCACACACGCAGTCACACACGCCGTCACCCAGCCCTTTCCCCCCTCCCTCCCCTCCCACAGCCTCACGGTGTGTTTTGCTGTTTAATAAATTGAGCCGCGGCTAATTGGGCTCCTCACCCCTGGCCCCGGACGGCGCCGCACATACCAGGCCGATGAACTCACGGCCGCGGAGCGCGGAGGCCGCCGGACCTGATGAAAAGCAAACAACTGTGTGGCGTCCCCTCGGGGCAGGAATGTGGCCTTGTCCGCCCGTCCCCTGTCCGCAGTCCATCATGGCGTGGGACGCAGACCCACCCTCCCGGGCCACGAGTCTGGGCCAGCCTCCTCCGCGCAGCTCTGGGCAGCGGTGGGCACCGCGGGCCGGGCGCTGGGTCAGTGGGGTCTCTGGCCACTGAGGGGAAATGTGATCCAGGGTCCTGCAGTGGGGACAGCCGAGAGGCCTGGGGTGGACGCTGTCCTGCTGCCCCGGTCTGCGGGGTCTCCCAGCCCTGGAAACCAGGGTCCACCCAAGGCCAGGCCTTCCCCGGGGGCTTGCCATGGACACTTGTGCCACAGCCCTGGCCCTCCCGGCCACAACCCCCAATTGCTGTTCCCACTCCAGGCCCCCGGACCAGTGCCGTCCACCCACAGGCCAGAGCAGTGCTGGCCCGGACACGTCTATGCTGCCCCAAGGGCCACGCCAGCCCAGACCCCAGCCCTCTGCTTCTTCCACCCCACCCGCACACTGCCAGCCCTGGTCCTTCCCGCGTGTCCTGCCTGTGGCTGACCCCCTGGTCTCGGGGCTCTGGCCTGGTTCTGCCGCCGGGCATGCCCTGGAGGTGTCCTGCATGTCCCTGGGCTGGTTGGACTGAAGAACTTGTGGAGCGGCCCCGGACTCCCCGGAACTGTGGTCTGGGGGTCTCTGCTGCAGCCCCTTCTCGGGGGGCCTGGGGAGGACAAGGGGGTAAGAGTCCCCGCACAAGCAGGTTCTGAGCTTTCTGTGTGATTCTGCAAACGGGCAACCACAGGCACCTGTCAAACTGCAGCCCTGCTGCCCGCTGGCCCTGCACGTATGCAGGGAGTGGCGGCCACAAGGCTGCGTGACTGCGGCTTCCATGGCTGCAGGGCTGTTTGTGCTCCCTGGCCCGGGGGCCACGCTGGCCTTCCTCTCCAGCCCCCGGACAAGAACACCATCGGGGGCCGCAACGAGGGGCCGGGCAAGCTGGCGGAGCTGGGGGTGCAGGGCCTCCCCAGAGTCCTCAGCCGTCCCCCTCGCCACGCCCTGCCCCGGCTCCAGCCCCACTCGGTCTGCCTCCCTCGATGGACAATGGACGCTTCTAGGCAGGGACACCCCTCCCGTCCTCGGGTTCCCCAGGGAGCACATCTTTGTGCTCTGTTGTTGGCTGTGCTGGTGCTGCTCGGGGGTCACCCCTGGTGGACTCCGGCAACGCTGCAGTACCCGAGGCAGAGCCCTGGCCGCATGCCTGGCCAGCCCTGCCCTGGGCAGGCCTCCACCCTGCATGGGCAGCTGAGGACCTGGGCTGTATGCGGGTCCCCGTGCAGGAGGATGTGACTCCTCCCTGTGCTGCCAGGGGTGGCCATGCCCTCTGGTCTGGACCGTGCGGGGGTCTGCAGAGCAGATGTGCCCCCAGGGGTCTGGGCAGATGAGGGGCCTGGGGCCTGCTGGACCTCTGGAGCCTCCCCAGGGAAAGGCGAGCCCAGATGTTCCACCCAGCTCCCAGGTGGGAGAAAAGTGTCCCTGAGGTCAGAGGGCACAACAGGCTGGAAACTAATTCCTGCTCATAATTCCGTGTACAATTCTGGTTGGCCAGACAGGTAGACAGACAGATGGGTGAGTGGGTGGATGGATGGATGGTTGGATGGATGGATGGATGGATGGATGGATGGATGGATGGATGGGTGGATGAGTGGGTGGGTGGATGGGTGGATGGGTAGATGGATGGATGGGTAGATGGATGGATGGGTGGGTGTACAAACAGGCGGATGGATGGGTAGGTGGTGGACAAATTAATGGTTGAACTGACAGATGGATGGAAGAAGGCCTGGTGGATGGACAGACGGGTGGACGGGTGGGCCAACAGCATGGGAGTGAGGCCGGCAGGCCGTAGCTGGCTGCCGAGTGTCCCGTGCGGAGACACACAGCGGGCACTGCCACCTGGGGCTGGGCCCTGCACACAGGGAGGGGCTTTTCATGGTGTGTGTGAGCGCCTGGCAGTGTCCGTAAACAGAGCTGGAGCAGGAGGATCTGGCCCCCGGCCCCCACTCTCCACCCAGGACGTCCATGAAGAAGGTCCCTGACTGGGTGTATTGCAGGAGCCTCGCGGTGGGAGTGATCAGAGGGGGGTCAGCTGGGTGAGGGGCTCGGGGTCCCAGGCTGTGCGTGACCCCATGTCTGCGGGACACACGCAGAGAACACGGGAGGCAGGTGGGATGGCCAACAGCACCTGGACACACACTCCCACCCCTCAGGTCTCTGGGCTGAGCACTGAAGCACCACATTTACTTTTCTGTAGCTAAGAAAACTTTCTTGAGTTTCTGCGATTTACGATCCTGTCCATGATGGTCTTGTGCATACGTCCTCTCAACACCTCCTCCGGAGGCCCAAAGCCCCTGCGCTCCACCCCGCCTCGGTTCTGCAGGTCAGCGCTGCTGGAGACCCTCATCCCGCTGCAGAGCCAGGGGCAACTCCCCCCAGACACCTGCCCCCACACCTGAATCCCACACCTGGGCCCCCACACCTGGGCCCGACACCTGGTGTCCACGCCTGAGTCCCCACGCCTGAGTCCCTATATCTGATCCCCACACCTGGGTCTCTACCCACTAGTGGTGCCCACCTGGCCACGTCCAGACTGGTGGGCCCCCCAGAACCCAGGGTGAAGGAAGGTCCGACCCGGCTGTCCCGAGTCTCGAGGAGCCTTGGTGGCAGAGGGGAGGGTCCTGCCCCGGGTCCCTTGCAGGACCTGCCCATCCCCTAAGAAGCAGGGGGTTGGCCGAGTGGACACTGCTGTGGGTGGGGGTGGGGGGCCAAGCGTGGGGTGGACGAGCGGGCGGCAGGAGCCTGTGTTAATCCCGTAAGCCGAGGTCGACAAGCGTGACTCGGGCTGGAAACCGGACACCGAGGCTGGCCCTGAGCCCTCCCGCCTGGGAGCGACTTTTGTGCTATTTTTCCCTCTACAGCTTTTTTTAATGCAGTTAACCCGTGCATCCCCTGGGCCCCTGGAGCCTGCTCAGCGGCAGGCAGGAGACTGGCCACGGCACTTGGCTGCCTCTCCTGCTGGGGGCCACCAGCGGTGCGAGGGGGCGAGTGGCTGCAGCCCCCAGCCCCCACCCAGACTGACTCGCCCAGCCCCTGGTGCCTCCCTGCTGGCCAGAAACCAGCCTGGGCAGAGCGGGCAGCTGCTGAAAGGCTCAGCTCGTTCCTCTGTGGGCGACACTCCCTCACGGCTCCTGGGCGAGGCCGGGTCTGGGGACACGCTGAGCAGGGCCCCCTAGGGCAGCACCCCTGTCCCTGCCCAGCCTCTGCTCTGTGCCCGCTTCCTGGAAAACCAAGGCTGGAGTGAGAGGCAGAAAGCGGCAGGGGCTGGGTGCTGGGTGCTGAGTGCCGGGGGTTGGGTACCGGGGCTAGGTGGTGGGTGCTGGGGGCTGGGTGCTGGGGCTGGGTGCTGGGTGCTGGGGGCTGGGTGCTGGGGCTGGGTGCTGGGTGCTGGGGGCCAGGCTCCAGCTGGCCGGCTGTCCTCTCCCCCTTCTCTTTCTGGTCCTGCCCCCTTGGGGCTGGCCGAGGTCCGTCTGCCCGAGTCCCGCTGCCCGCCCGGCTCTGACTACAGACCCCATGGACATGCGGCCACGTGTGGGGCTCTGCTACCCGTCCTCCCATGGCCGCCCCTGACGTGCGTGGGCAGCAGGACGTGGGCACGGTGCCGGCCCCGGGCTCCGCCGACCCCCACGTGCTGGGCAGGTGCCCCCACTGCCCCCACGGACCCCCATCCGGCGCGAGCAGCGCAGGGCCTGGTGTGCCTGGCTGCGCTGAGCCCGGTCACCCCGACGGGCCCCCAGCTTGGACCCTGTGCAGTCACGGGCCTCTACGCGCCCGCCTGGCAGTGCTCCCTGCGCCCCCCGAGGACAGGCAGCCGTGCGCATCCTGGGTTGATCAGGACAGTCAGGCCGCCCCCCCCAGCTGCTCAGGCCTGCTGGGCGCCAGGCCCTCCTTCCCCTGAGCTCAGGTGGCAAAGGGCTGAGGTGGGAGGAAAGTGTGGGAGCCTCCCCTGCAGGCCTGGGGCAACAGGGACCCTCTCCCCCTCGCGCACCGACTGGGCCAGACCCTGCCAAGCCCCTCCCGGCTCCTGTGCCCTACTCTTGTAACCAGAGCCACCTCTTCCTCCTCCTGTCACTCACGCCACCTCACGTCACCTCACGTCACATCACATCATGTCACGTCACATCACGTCACGTCATGTCACGTCACGTCACGTCATGTCACGTCACATCATGTTACCAAAGTCACGTCACCTCACGTCACGTCGCGTCACGTCACTTCATGTCACCTCACGTCACGTCACGTCATGTCACCTCACATCACGTCACATCATGTCACGTTGCCTCACATCACATTGTGTCACATCACATCACGTCGCCTCACCTCATGTCACCTCACCTCACATCATCTCACCTCACGTCACATCACGTCACGTCAGCTCACGTCACGTCACATCACGTCACGTCAGCTCACGTCACGTCGTGTCACGTCGCATCACATCGCCTCACATCACATCATGTCACCTCACGTCATGTCACCTCATGTCACATTGCATCATGTCACATCACGTCGCCTCACTTCACTTCACCTCACCTCACGTCACATCACCTCACGTCACGTCATGTCACGTCATGTCACCTCACTTCACATCACATCGCCGCCCTCGCTGCCGCTCCAGCTACTATTTGGGTGTGTTGCTGGCTCCACCCCAGGCGGTCACTCTGGCGCTGGCCCTCGGCCCTCGCACATAGCCCACCCACCCATCACATTCAGGCTCCCCTCTGGCACTGGGTGGGGGACACAGGGCCCAGCGCCAGTGTGAGAAATGCTGCCTTGAGCACTGAACCCTGAGCCATCCCTGAGCCCTGAGCCCTCCATAGTGTGCCCCCCCCACACACACACACCAGGAATCAAACTTTTGTTTTTCAAAGCCAAGTGCTTGCTCCAAGGGTGGTGGCGGTGGCTGTTACTGTTCACCTCGGGGAGAATGGCTGTCATTGGATTGGCCAAGATCGAAGCTGGCCAACCCACCATTTCCCGATTTGCTGGTCTCTGAAATCCCCTCTGGACCTCCGAGGAAGCCAGAGCCCCCCTGGGCTGACCCGCAGCCCTCCCAGCGCCATGTGGCACCAGCCCAGGTCCCCTGCTCACTCCGGGGGCTCACTCCCCCCCTGCAGGGAGCTAATCTCTTTTCAATGCCTGCGGGGCCCTCTGGGGTGAGGCTGAGATGGCTTGTGAATTAGCACGGCCTTGGATCAAAGTCCTTTACGACCTGCCAGCTCTGGCTGTCAGATTATAAATTGGGGCTTAATTAGAACCTGTCAATCACCCTTTTCCCGCTGCCCTGGCAAATGGCCGCACTTTGGCGTCCCTGAGGCTCCTGGAGGCCGCCTGGGTGGCTTTGCACTCGGCCGTCCCTCCCGCTTTGGGACAAGGAGAGGCACAGGCATGTGTCTGCTCCGGAAATCTAAGCTGGGGTCCAAGACTCTGGGGGCCAATGGCTCCGTCACCAAGCGGCCAGAGGGAGGGCTGAGGCCAGGGGGTGGTGGGCGCCTCACATGCGGCTCAACCCCGCACCCCGTAGGGCCCCTGTGCCCGCCAGCACTGAGCCCTGAGTGCAGAGCCGGGAGTGAGCCCTGAGCACTGCCGGGTGTGGCCCCAAACGAAAGCGGTAACACAAAGCGGCGGCCCAGTTCTGTAGGCCGAGAGCGGGTCTGTGCCACCAGCTGGCCCGCGGCCCCCCCCAGAGGCCTGTCCCCTGCCCTGCTGCTGGCGTCCTGGCGTCTCCCAGGCCCACACTGCTGGCCCCCACCTGCGGCCCTGGGTTCTTGGCCGCGCTCTGGAGTCGCCAGTAGAAGCCCACCAGGCAGGAGAGTGTTTGCACCGCGGGTGCAGGGAAGACGGACACGCAGCAGGACCCACACAAGCGGCCACGTGAGGCTGGTGGAGATGCACGCCCCGGGAAACGTCGGGGCAGACGGGGGCAGGGGCAGCCGTGATTGCACAGGAGGGTCAGCACAGAGCCAGGGTCAGGATTCCTGGTGAAAAGCTGGTGAGGATGACGGTGATGGTGGTGATGACGAGGGTGTGATGGTGGCGGTGACTGACAGGTTGACTAGACCGATGGCTGTATGGACAGTGAGGAGGTGACAGTGTTGACGTAACGATGGTGATGATAGCGATGCCAACAATGATGTGATGGTGGCACTGGCGGTGGAACTGTTGATGGTCATGATGGTGGTGACGGTTGATGGTTATGGTGGTGATGGTTGGTGGTTATGGTGGTGGTGACGGTTGATGGTTATGGTGGTGGTGACAGTTGATGTTATGGTGGTGGTGACGTTGATGGTTATGGTGGTGGTGATGGTTGATGTTACAGTGGTGGTGGTGGTTGGTGGTTATGGTGGTGGTGACGGTTGATGGTTACGATGGTGGCGACTAGGGGGACAGCGAGGATGAGGATGGTGGTGGTGATCCGTAAAACCCACTTGGCACACCAGATCCCTTCCTTCATCTGTCTCCTTGGAAACATCCTTTCAATGATCCTAATTATAGTAAAGAAATAGCAAAACCAGACCCAGTTTTTCTTTTCTCAATTTCAACACTTTCCCTTAGATTTGGCAGAAGATTTTGGAATAAGCATTCACTTGACCTTTATTAAAACCCCGCGTGTACAAGCAGCCTAGACTCCTGGGGGCCTGGAGGCCAGGGTGGAGGGTGCTCACCGGGGCCAGGCAGGGCTGGTCCCACCCAGCCACCAGCCGCAGCCACACCCTGACTCAAACCTGGGAGAAAAGTAGCTGGAGCGGCCGTTCATTCCGGCCTCAGGCCGCTGGCAAGGCTGTAGCAGGTGCAGGTGGAGGAGAAAGGCGCCCCTGCCTGGGCCCCCCACCCGCGACACCGTCACGTTCTCCTCTGCTCCTCGAGCCTGCTCAGCTTCCGAGAGCAAGACGGTGCGTACGGGGTGGCCTGGCCGCACCCACCAACTCACCACAGCGCTGAGCTGGGCACAATCTCTGTCCGACTCCGAGCAGCCCAGGGAGTTTTCGGGATCCGGGTGGGCTGTGCCGGGAGGGGGGTGGGGTGCGGGCGGGGACGAGTCAGGTCTGGGGATGAGAAATCTCCGAGTCAGGAATCCGAAGGAGTGAGGCCCCAACGGAGCGTGGAGCCTGGTGCCTGGCACCTGGGCAGCGGGGACATGACCCGGGAGCCTCAGCGGTTATCTGCCAAGTCAAGGCCAGAAATATGAGCTGCTACCAGATCTGGGCCCCGCCTCTCTCCCGACCCCTGGCCCCCACCTGCTAGCCTGCCACCGACCCTCTGGCCGGCCTCTACTGCCAAGCGTGCCCGCCAGTTGCGGGCAGACCACCCCCACCCCAGCGGCCCCCAAGGCCCCGTGCCCCCGAGTCCCCGGCACTGCCCCAGGAGAGAAATTGACACGGGGCAGGTGGCAGAGAGCGGGCTGGTGACCACGTGCATGAGAACCTTCTGGAAGGACCCAACCTTTGGCACGGTCTCGAGTGCCCAGAGCAGCCTGGGGGGTGGCGTGTTTGCCCCACACGCCGTTTGCAGCCGGGCTGGGGGCATGGCTGGCAGGAGTTGGGTTCCTCCTGGCAAGGGCATCGGGGTGGTCAGGGGTGTGCCTCTGGCGGGCTCTACCCCCGGGACAGTGTGTTGATGTTTGGGCTGAGTGCTGGCGGGCCACCCGGGGGTCGTGCCACCCCGGAGACCCGGCAAGGCCCCATCCATCAGCGGCTGGACCCTGATTGCCAAACGGCTGCCCGCGGCCCCTCTCCTCGTGAAACAGACCAAATGGCCACCAAACGGGGGAGCTGCCACTGACCCGGGTGCAGGCCTGTGGCACCTCCCTCCTCCCAGGCCAAGGGCTTCTTCCTGCAGTGTGAAGCCAGATGTGGGCCGGGCCGGTACAGCCCGAGTTGAGACTAGAAAGTTCCGTGAGACTCACAGCCAGGGTTCCGTGAATGCCAGGGGCCTTGGGGCCGGGACGGGGGAGCTGCAGGCGGCTGTGCGTGGCCCTCCCGTGGTCTCCATGGCTGCTGGGCTCGGGGGCGCCCGGCCCTTCCAGACCCGCCCCCAGCCTCATTCCTCAGCTTTGTGCTCCCTGGCCCGGTCCCGTTTCCTCCAGGGCTTGCTCTGAGCCTCTCTGCAGGCTCTCAGCTGCTGGCGTGGACATCCAGCAACACACGCCAGGGCCTCCCTGCCCTCATCCATCCACTCATTCACTCGGGTTTGGGGCTCAGGACCAAGCTCTGTACTCAGGGGTCACTCCTAGAAGTGCTCAGTGGACCATGTGGGGTGCTGGGGCTTGAACCCAGGCCAGCCGTGTGCAGGGCCGGTGCCCTCCCCAGCTTACACAGCCCAGGACCCCCAGAGCTGACCGTCAGGTGACTGGGACCCCTGGCCCCGGGCTCCCACCCCGCCTGGCCTCAGCAGCTGAGGGCCAGCCCTGCCCATCAGAGCCCCGGACTCCAGTTTGAGGCCCAGACAAAGGGGTCCGGGAGGCCCCGTTGCCCGGAGCCCTGGGCACATGGGGAGGTGACAGGTGCATGGAGGTCTGGGCTGGTGTGAACGGGAAGAGCGGTGGCCACAGCCCCGCACTCTGGCGGCCCCCTGCTTCTCCGTGACAGCCGCCTGCGGGCACACAGCACCTGCTCAGTTGGTCGGGGCACGGTGGGCGGTGGGCAGCTGGGTGTCAGGGGTCGCTCCATGCAGGGACAGGGGCTGCCCAGCAGAGGCGGTGGACAGCCAGCGAGGAGAGTGGACAGGGTCAGCTCTGTGCAGTGGCTGCACGATGCCAGCTTCCAAGTGCCCCGGGGGTCAGTCGGGGGGAAGGGGGACTGTGCCCGTGGACACCCGGAGACCCCCCAGTGGTGGGACGTGCTGGCCAGTGGTGCCGGTGCCTGGGCTCTGCAGTGTCCAGGGTACCCTGGCCGCATGGGCCCACGGCGTGGATGCCCTCTGGTCACTTTGGTCCCACACTCTGACAGCCACTTGCGTCTCCTGGGCTGGGCCTGGAGCCTCCTGGGCCGGGCACAGTTCCTGCTGCTGACAGGGCTGAGAGCTGAGACCCCCGGGACCCTCGAGACCTCCCTCCATCCGCCCCCTGGACACCCCTGTCATCCCACACAGCCCCGTCACCACTGATGTCCCCTCACTCTGGAAAGCCCTGCCATCCCGGAAACCCCGCTGTCCCAGCGACTCCCACCTCTGGACGTCTCCCCTGGGTGGCCCCCACCCTCGGGCGTCTCCCTGGGGGCCCTTTTCCTTCTGTCCTGCTGTTCCTGGCTCTCATGGCACGTGCTGGGCCCCGACATTTCCCCGATCCCTGCCCTCCGCTGAGCCACACCAGGCCCCATGCACTGTCCCGGGGGAGGAAAATGTTTCCAACTCCTGATCTGGGTCCTCACCCCACAGGACAACTTGGGCAGAAGGTTCTAGAAACTCTCGGTGAATCTAGTCGCCCAGGGAGCAGCTGTTTGTGGAGGGTTTGGGGGGTCACACGACAAGGTAGGCTCCGTCCCGACCCTGGGTGCCACATCACGGGCTCCTGCTCTGTCTCAGGGAGGAGGAGACCAAGGGGGGCCTGGCACCTGCGTCTGGCTGAGCCCCTCTCGTGCCCATGACCCTCCTGCTGCCTGCGCCCGACGGAAACACGGGCCCAGATCCCACAGGTGAGCCAAGCCTAGCCCAGAGCCCAGAGCCCACAGTGAGCCAGCCGCGGGCCCAGACGGACAGTCTGCCCCCACCCTGCAGGCCGCGACCCTCTTCCTGTTGACTCGCTCTGCAGACTTGGAGCCAGCATCCTGGATGCTGCCATGGAAAGTCCCCACCAGCGCCAACCCCCCCCACCCCACCAGCGCCACCCCCCACCCCCAGCCCCACATGCCCCAGCAACCTGCAGCGGCGAGAGGTGCGTGTCCCCTGGTCCCCTGGGACAGATCTGGTGAGAAAACTCCCCCCTCCGACCCTCTGTCTCGCCCCAGTGGGCCCGGGCCTGCTACCCACCACCCCGGGGCCCTGAGCTGACCCCACCCCCCACAACTGCAAAGGCCCTGAGGGAGAGGTGAGGGGCAGTGGTTTGCAAGCTGGGGGCTAGGGGACACTGCGGTGCCCCAAGGGCCCTGCGGAGAGCCAGGCTGCGGCCCCACGTTTCCTGCCGCGGTGAACTGCTCGGGTGCCAGGCAGTGGCGGCAGCAGAACCTGCAGGCCGGGGCCCAGCCCCTTGGCTTCTAGGGATCAGGTCTCGCGTCCAGACCCCAAACTCACCCCCCGGGCCCTCCTTGGGGCCACACAGCACCTGCTCCTCCAGGCAGGCCCGGCGCAGGCTAGGACACGCTCCTGAGACACCACAGCCAGGGCTGCTCTGTGGCTTCTGGTTTCGGCCTTGGTCGCAGTAATAAGAACATCATTATGAAGACCATCAGCCACACCACCACCAGCATCACCGTCAAAGTCATGTCACCAGCACCAGCACCACAGCACACGAGCATCAGAGCCAACACCTCCACCAGCATCACCATCACTATCACCACCTCCACCACCACCATCACCATCACCACCAGCACCACCGCAACCACAATCACCACCAGCACCACAACCACCACATCAATCACCACCACATCAATCACCTCCATCACCATCACTACAACCACCATCACCATGACTACCACCATCATAGCCGTCCAGCACCACACCATTACTGAGGGGAACCATGTCACTAGCAACAGCTTGCGAGCAGAAGCCCTCAGCGCTGCATGGCCCCGAGGAGCCGTGTACATGGGCCATGGTGTCCTGCCTGGGTCCCCACTGAGGTCCCTGTGTTAGGGCCGAGCTGGCACAAGCTCTCAAAACATGCAGAATTGCAGAAAAGCATCCCGCTGTAAACAAATAGGAAAACGGGAATGCATTTGTTAAACAAAGCACGGAGGATCGCACCAGCCTGCGGAGGGGAAGAGGCGGGCCAGTGCCTGTGGCTAAAAATACCCTCCCGGGTGGCCGAGGAGGGGCCACGTGCCAGGGGGCGGCCGTCAGCTGATGGGCCAGGAAGGGGAGGGGCGAGCCAGGCTGTTCCATTTCTAGAATTCAGTTTCCTTAATGAGGGGGAAATGTGTTTAAAATAGATAAATCACAAGGAAAAAGGAAAGTTGTTGAGCTCCGGTTGTCAGGGTTACGATCTCAGCACTGACGCTGCGGCGAGGGCGGGCACACGCGCCAGGCTCACTTAGCCCTGCAGTTCCCAATGGCTGCCGGTGTCACCACATCCACAGTCACCCTGCGCCTCCGAGGACCGCACCGGCATTGCATCCCAGCACCCAGAACACGCGCCCGGCACAGTCCCCGGCAGACTGTGCTGAGCTGCATCCCGGCGCTGGACGCGCTCTCTGTGCTCTCGGGAAGCAGCTCCCGCATTCCGGGCCCAGCTGTGGCGTCACCTCTGGCCCGCTCCGCCCAGAGCCTGACCCGCTGTTCCACGCCAGCTGTTTGTCATGCTTGGGGCTTCCAGCTGCCAGCCCGTTGCTCTGCCGAACGGGGATTCCCATGAACGGACATCACATCCCGCTGGCTCCGAACAGAGGCGGCCCATAAGGGGTGGGGGCACCCCGGCCGTCACAGTGCCCCGCCTGGGGCTGGCCCAAGGCCGCGTCCCCACCTCCACAGAGAGGACGGAGCCTCGGGCGGGGCCCCCTCAGGACACAGGCCACGTGCTCTGGTTCCGGGGGGGGGGGGAGCAGGGGTAGGGCCCCACAACCTTGAGCTCAGGGCAGAGCCCCCAAACTCCGGAAGAGCCCTGGAGACGGGGCAACAGTGACCTGGCCGCAGAACACGGTCGGACGGCAGACGAGAAGGGGGGACCCCGGCACCCCGTCCTGACCCTCATGAAGGCGGCAGCCTCAACTGTTTCTCCCCCAGCCACCCACACTGTGGGGTCACGGCAGTGCCCGCCCTGACTCTGCACGCCCACGGCCAGCAGGGTGCAAGGCGTCTTGTCTCCAAGAGCGTCGAGGTGGGTGGGGGCTGCCCTGAGGACGAGGTGGATGCCCCCTCACCCTGCAGAGCCCCGTCCAGCTCTGCCCCTGCACGGCGCTGTCAGACCCGACTGGGGGCTGCGGGTCCTCCGTGGGCCCAGGCCGGTGAGCGCCCTCCATCGTCCTCTGCTGGTCCACGTCCCTTCCGGGAGAAAGATCCCTGGGACAGTTGGGGCCACCCTACAGTCCGCCGGGGCAGCCGGGCCGGCTGCTTCCCTGCCACTTCCTGCTGCCTGCCTGGGACCCTGCAGTGTGGTGGTGTAGGGGGTGTGGTGGAGGGAGGGGTGGGGGGCTGTGCTGGGACCCGCCCGCTGCGTCTCTGTCCTGGTCGGGACTCGCTGCTTAGAATTGCCTTGTGAGCTAGAATCACCCCATTAGACAGATGGGGAAACTGAGGCCGCTGAGTGCCGGGGGTGGGGAGGCGGGGGTGGCCCCCTGCTCGTGCTCTCAGGCTGGTCCGCTCAGATCCTTTCATGTTACCGTCAGAGAAACACTCGGCCCTGTGAGGGGCCCTGGGAACGCGCCCGCACACCAGGCGCGGAGACTCCGGCCCCCCGTCGCCCCGGGCTCCTGCCTTGTTTACCGGACGAGAAACAGCACAGACACAAAGCGACACGCAGACGAGAAGCAGACGAGACGTGCACCACTAGTGCCGGGGCCAGCGGGGCGGGGGCAACCCAGCCACAGGGACACGCCGGGCACACGGCACACGCCCCAACACACAGGGACACGTCCGGCACATGGGGACCAGCCCCGGCACACGGGCACATGCCTGTCCCACGTGTGCCTCAACTGTGTGCCCAGGGGGCTCCCTGATGCGGTGGGCACGGGTCAGCGAGACCCTCACTCACCCCAGGTGGGGGCGCCCATGTGACCCCACAGCAGAGTGTCCCCTGCCTGACTCTGGGCTCAGGCAGGTCACCAGAGGCTCTGGGAGCCCCAGGAGAGACGCCCGCCCGCTCCTGAGGCGAGACCTGTGTCCCCCACACCGGGTGGTGCTCTCCTTCCTCCCCGTCCCTCCTCCCCGTCCCTCCTCCCCATCCCTCCTCCTCATCCCTCCTCCTCCTCTCTCCCTCCTCCTCATTCCCCCTCCCCCATCCCTCCTCCCTGCCCCTCCTCCCTGTCTCTCTTCCCTGTCCCTCCTCCTCCTCCCTCCTCCCTGTTCCCCTCTCCGCCCCTCCTCCCCCGGCCCCGTCCTCTCGTGTTCTCACTGCCGGGGATCCAGGGAGCACTTCAGCCCCTGGACTGGCTCTCCTGCCCGACTATCCCCTTGTCCGTCCTCGTGCGTGTGGCCACGCGTGATCTATGAGCAGATCTATGCTTTCTAAGAGGAGATTCCAGAAGATTCTGTGCCGCTATCTCCCTGGGGCTGAGTGCCGGCCATGCTGCGGGGCAGGGACAGGGAGGGCGTGGGCTCCTCCGCAGAGATGGCGAGGCGAGGTGCCCCGTGCGTCACAGCTCTGGCCCCACGTCACTGTCCCCCGGGAGGGTCCACAACCCGCCCACCTTCCCAGGTGGACAGCCAGCGCTCCCGCTCACACCTGAGCTCTAGCTGGGGGGTCCCGAAGCCAGGACTGGGGAGGACCCAGGACACCCCCCTAGGGGTCGCCATCTGCAGGGAGCACCCGGGCACCCGAGGGAACGATCAGATCTGGGGTGCGCTCGGGAGAGGCGGGTGCACGGCTGAGCGGCTGGTGGGCTCCGAGCTACAAGGACGCGCGTCTCCAGTGGGAAGGCCTCGGCGCTGATGACGGACAGAGGCCATGGGAGACAGGTCGGGAGGGTCCCAGTGCAGAATGACCAGCACCCCGCACCCCTGCCCTCACCCCCACGCCCCTGCCCGCACCCCTGCCCTATCCCTGCACCCCTGCCCGCACCCCCAGAGAGCCAGTGAAGTGCTCTCCCCCACAGGCTCTCACTCCCCTCAGGGGAGGATGCACCGGTGTGAGGAGCCGAAGGGGGGCCCAGCTCAGCCCGCAGCACAGGTGGGGGGTTCCCTGGGTGTGGCCCATGGGGGTCAGTGGGAGGGGGCAGTTCCAGGCCGTGGTGCTTTCCTCGGGGAGAGACAGGAACAGGACCGGGTGGAGGCAGAGAGCAGGGGCGCCCGTGAGACCGGGACCCTGAGGCATGAGGCAGCGGAAGGAGCGGCTGCCCCCACACACCTCAGCTCGGGGGACCCGTGAGCACACGGCATCGCCCTGTTCCGCCTTCCTGGGCCCGTGTCTGTGGAGACTCGCAGGAAACGGGGGCAGAGAGGGCAGTCGCCGTCGCCCACCCAGGGTGTCTCGCTCACCCAGGACAGACGTGCTGGGCGGGAGTGTGCACGCCCTCCCTCGCCCCCCAGAGGGACCCTCCGTGACTGTGTGACCCGCGGCTGGGCTGCCAGGAGCCTGCAGGCTCGAGCCTGCTTTGACGGACAGGAGGGCCCGTGTCCCCAGTGGCCTGGGCCCTGCAGCTGTCCAAACGCCCGTCCTGAAACCCGATGACCAGGCGGGTGGGGTCAGGCGCACAGCGTCTCACACTCAGGCTCTCCTCCCTGCTGGGGTGAGGGGCTGGAGGCTCTGGGTGGGGCCCGGGGCGTCCCCGCCCCCCACAGCCTGGTCCAGGCGGACGGCTCCCCAGGATCCCCCCAGCCCTGGGCCTCGCTGGGTTCTGTCCCAGGAAAGCCTGTCCCCAGCTGCCCCGAGAGACCAGCCGTCTGGCCGGTCAGCGGGGCCGGACTCAGGCCACGGCTCCCCAGCGCTGGTTCTGCAGTTGGAGCCTGTTGTGGTGCGGGGGCTGCCCTGGGGGCTCGTGAGCACAGCACTGCCCCTGGCATGCGCTGACGGGGGCAGGAGGGGTCCCGCTCCTGCCTCTCCCCCCAGATGCGGGAGCAGCGTTTGGTCTCTGCGGGCTCCCGTGGGAAGAACCAGGGTCCACCCGCCCTCACTCATCCCTCAGTGTGAGTGATGGCCCTCCCCTTGCCCCCGGGCCTGCGACCGTCCTGCGGGTGGCCGCAGAAAGCCGCCCACGCTCCAAAGCCATCAGCACCTCCCGCAGGCGCCCCAGAGCGAAAGGCCAGAGGTGTGCGCCCCCTCCCCCCGCCAGTCTGGCCCTGACACACACAGAGGCCGCTCACAGGCCAGGCCATGGGGCCCGCACACCTGGACAGCCATGCAGAACCAAGGCCCAGCCGTGCTGCGTGGACAGGAGTGCCCCTTGCGCACGAGGCTGGGGGGACCAGCCATCGGACCCCAGCGTGTCCCGCAGATGGAGACCGGGCATGCCGGGGGAGGTGTCCGGGCCCATGGTGGTCAGTGTGGGCAGCGCTCTGCCACCCACCCCATGGTCCCTGCAAGGGTCACGGTGCCCGTGGGTCAGGACACCACACACGTGGTCGGGGCCACGTCGGACTGGGCCTTCCCGGCCGCTCCCTGGGAGGGTGGATGCTGGGAGTACACAAGACCTACTGCTGCCGAGCCTCCGAGACACAGTGCACACACGACACACCCAGACAGAGCACACACGGGTCCCAGCTACAGCATATTAGCACACGTGTACATCCCGCCCAGGTACTGCACACACATGTACACATTTCCCGGTACAGCATGCCTGCACACACAGGCACACGCACCTCTCCCGTGCAGCCCCTGTCCTCGGCTGCCAAGCCCAGCTCAGCAGCTGCTCTGCAGAGCCCAAGCCCTGGCGGGGCCGGCGGACCTCAGCACCCAGCATGCAGGGCAGGGGGATGGGACCGCAGGGGACACGGTCCCACAGGGAGGCGCACGTCTGCAGCCCGCCCTCACCTGGGCTCCGCCTGGCCCAGGCCACGTCCTTGGCCACCAGCACTAGATGGGCCAAGCAAGTGCCTATGGCTGAGTTTGGCCTCAAGGGGGTGGGGGGCTGGTACCCGAGACCCGAGACCCCAGCCAGGTGCCAGCACCCGCTCTCATCCCCAGCCGAGCACATTGAACGCTTCTGTCACCTCCCGTGCACGTGGGCACGGCCACGGAAAGCAGCGGCTGTCAGGCCGCCTGGCCTTGGAGACCCCCCCCCCACGACTCGGGTCTCGCTCGGCCTGTCCGTGTCCACACCCCACTCGGCCCCCGCGGGGCTGGCCCTCCCGCCGTTCCCACGGCTTCTCACATGTGGTCTGCGAGCGGCACTTCCTGCCGTTATAAAAAGCAAAAGCAGGGCCCAGCGCAGGCCGAGAACACCCACGTCGGCCCGGAGCCTAATCCGTTCCATATGCAGCCGCACACACGCCCCTCCCCGCCCGCCAGCGCCCGGCCCCCACGCCCGCGCCAGGCCCCTGGGAACAGGAGACAGACACCCCCGAGCCCCACGCGAACTTTCCACGGATTCTGTTTGGGTTTGAGAGCCGCTGGCGTTGCCGCGGTCCCGCTCCACTTTGAAAATAAACTCGAGGAAGCATTAATGCAAATACAACGTAAACACTGAGAGATGCTGGCGGCTCCCCGGGTGTCTCGCCCAGCCTGATGCGAGAACCAGATGGACCTTTGAACGGGAAGCTCGCGCCCTCAGCGTCAACAGACAGCTGTCCAGATGGGGGCCAGGTCCCGAGAGCCACGCTTCATAACGCTCCCATTGTCCTTCTCGGGACCCCGGGCCCGGGAGGTCGACTGGGGTCCTTTCTAGCCATCCTGTCAAAACACGGGGCGAGGCCCGGGCGCGGATGGGGCAGGTTTCCGGGCCTCCGTCCTGCATTCCGGGCAAACGTCCGAGCCGCTGGCGAGAGGAGGGGCAGCCCGCGGTCGCGAGCACGCACGACCACGCATGGCCATGCACGGCCTCCACGCTCACCGACCGCCCTCGCCCTCCCATCCCCGACTTCCCGTTCCCGGCCACAGGCCACTGTCCACAGGGCGCGATGAGAGCGGCCCGGGCTCTGCGGGCCTCGAGGGAGCCGGGCCGTCTCAGTGGGGCCCTTGGCTGGGGCTTCCCACAGCCGGGCCGACTGACTGTGCTTCGGTTGTTCTGGGTGACTTGACAAATGAGAAGAGTAAATTTTAGGTGTCTTAGTACTAAATTAGGTCATTTGTTTCAGGAGCCGACCCGCTGCCCAGAGCCTGACCCGCCCGGCGGGGCTCAGTGGGGCCAGGTCAGGGCCCACCGCCCCCGCCTCCCACCTCTCCAACTGCACCCGCCCGCCTGCGCCTCCATCTGCCGGGACCAAGGGGCAGAGGAACCCCATCTCGGGGCCGTCCTTCCCGCTCTCGCCAGCACTGACTCCCACCTCCCTGCCACCACCACCACCCCTGGCCGGCTCACTGCCCCCCCACACCCACTGCCCCGTCCCCGGAGCCGAGGGAGCGTTTTCTTCCTCCTTTCCAAGCGGGGGAGCAGCCCGAGAGCTGCCCCCCCCCGCCCCACCACCTCAGCCTGCCCTCGGCCTCACACTGGCCAGTCACTGTCACTCTTATTTGAGACGTGAGGTGGACAGCCCTGTCCTTGATGGGGTTCAGCCTGGTCGCGGCTCCCCTGCCCACATCTGGACAGGACAGTCCCTTGGGCAGCTCCCCGACCCGGCTGTCCCTCAGCCTCGACATGGCTAAAAGCCTCAGCGTGGGGGCTGGGGAAGCCGAGCCTGACCCCTGAGGTGGGATGGGCACCGGGTCGGATGTGGGACGGTGACTCTGGGTGCCAAGGTCCACTAGGGCCTATGGGGACAAACCCCCAGCCCCGCCCACCTGGCTCCCTGCTGCTTCTGTGGGCAACTTCCCACCTCAGACAGGGCCGAGCGTTGGGGCTCACGGGAGGACCCACAAGTCAACCCGAGGACTCTGGGGGCTACTGCGACCCCCAGCCTGAGGACACTGCCCTACGCTGTTCCTAGCGTGAGCCACAGGCGACACATACACAGCACCTCACACAGCTCCTGGGCACATACACAGCACCTCACATGCACACACACATACACACACACACACACACGTGCACGCACACACACACTCACACACGCACATGCACACATACACATGCACACATATGCACACAACCCCCCACACACATGCACAAAACCTCACACACACACACACACTCAACCCCCCACACAAACAGCCCCACGATACACACAGTCACACTCCCAATGAGTGCGCGCGCACACACACACACACACACACACACACACACGACCCCCAGGCACACTGGACGGCTTCCCACCGAGGGTCTCGGCAGTCACTGTCAACGGAGTCCCCTGTGCCGGCCTCCAGAGCTTGCAGACCCCAGCACCAGCCCCCATTTAAGAGCCGACCGCGGCTCAGTGGGCACCTGCCCTTCTCGTGCCAGGGCCCACTTCCTCAAACCGTCAGGGTGGCCAGCGCAGCGTGGGTGCCCTCCACATGCCCCTCACCCCAAGTGGCCCAGCTGGGCGTGGGGGCTCGGAGGCCCAAGGAGGGACCAGCAGGGGCCCCGCGGCACCAGGAGCAGGAGGAAGGTCGCGCTGATGCTCCCGGGAAACTGCTCTCGGGGCAGCCGGGTTTCTCACTGACCGCTCCCCGTGGCCCCGGGCCAGACCCTCCCGTGCTGCACTTGCCGCCAGGCAGGTCCAGGCTGCTGTGACCAGGTCGGGGAGCCCACAGGAAGTGAGTCAGGACGGGGCTGGCCTCGCGGTTCCTTTCCCAGCCCAGCTCTCCGCGCCGTGCCAGCCGGCGAGAATGTGGGGAATGCGGCCCCGCGCCAGGGGAGCAGCTGGTTCCGGCCATTGTCTCCGATAAGACCCCGGGGAAGGCTGGGGGTCCCCGGGACGGCGTGGCCGCGGGGCTCCATGCCGCAGGGCAGAAGGTGGCCTCGACCCCGCTCGCGCGGTTGGCAACTGTGGAGCCCTGCTTGACCTGTGACTCAGACTGGTGGCGAGCCTGCATCCTCTGCCCTGGGCCCTGCGGTGACTGGACTATGGGGGTCACTACAGCCTCCAGCCGCAGGGCTCTCTGGACCACAGGGACGCGCCCAGCATTTGGAGAAAGTCCCGCCCACTTCCCTCAGAGCCCCGCCCACTTCCCCTCAGAGCCCCGCCCACCACCCTCAATGCCCCGCCCACCATCCTTGGCGCCGGGTCCACCCTCCTCAGAGCCCCCTCTGCCTTTCCAGACTGGGGCTAGGGCCCAGCAGGAGCCTCCTGTGGCACCCAGCACGAGCTGCGTCTTTTCAGGGTTCAGGGGGCTTCCTGCTCTGGGGTGACTCCACCCCATTGTCCCAGAATTGAGGATGTTCCTTTCCATCCGCATCCCTAAGCCATCATTTGGGCCTCAGGCCCGCGTGCAGACTTCCAGCTGAGGAGTCAGTTCTGTTGGATGTTGGGGGGATCTCTCCGGCTGCACCCCCGTCTCTGAGCCGACTCCCCAGGAGGTGCATGGGAAGTGGGGTGCTGGGACCCTCTCCTGCTCGGTGCCCCCTGCCAGCCCTGCCTGCGTCCTCCTCAACCCAACCTCCCTCTCCTGGGCTGGCACGGCCACCGGGAGAAGTGACCCCTTGGTCTGCAAGTGACCCCTTGCAGACCCCCAGGCGAGGCGAGGCACACCTGCTCCCTGTGTCCAGTCATGCCCGGACACCCAAGGCCCACAGACAGCGAGGCAGTGCCCTGGTCAGCCCTGCACCCCCAGGACTTAGGGGAGAGGGGAGGGGTGGGCCGCTCTGTCTGTCTGTCCCCGGGTCTCCAGGGCCCAGCTGGGCATGCTGGGCTGCTCTGGTCAGCGGGCACCCCCGCCCCGTGTGGGATGGGGTTTCAGCCTGCCCCAGCATACGACTCCAGCCTCCGTGGGCAGGTTGGGTGGCAAGGTCCTCCCTGAAGCCCCCTCCCCGCTGCCCTGCCCAGCTCGTACCACATTCACAGCGGAGGGGCCTGAAGTAGGGAGGGGGGCGTCTTGGGGGCAAGCCAACTGCCCCTCCAGCCGGGGGATGGGCAGGACTCGGTGGCCACAATGAAAGTTGTTTGGCTCTGCCCAGCTGGCCGGCACTGCCACTCCTGGCTACCGAGGCTCCGGAGGGGCGGCTGAGCTCCCGGCTATGCCTGTCTGGGGTCGTGAGTCGGGCCCAGCACCCGCGGGCTCCTGCTTCCTGGTCTGGCCGTGGTGGGCTCCCCAGGCCAAGCGTGAGACCGTTTGACCCTATTGGCCGTGGTCACCAGGAGCAACCCCCAGGCTCTTTCTGGCTGCTTGTGGGATCCTCCAAAAGAACTTCCAAGTGTCCTCCTTCACGTGTGACGGACCTTCTGTCGCTGTCACTGTGCGTTGCACGAGACGGACGGCCCCTGTGGACGGCCGGCAAGCTGGAAGATGAAGGGGCAGAGATAGGTCCTGCTCTCCTGGTGGCCGGCGGCTGGCTGGCTCACACCCGCCCCGCAGGGGCTGAAGCGAAGATCCAGCTGCGGCCAGCAGGCCAGCCGTCAGCGCCCAGCCCAGCAGATGGGACCCTGTGGGCCATAAAGACGCCCCCCACCCCGCGGCCAGCCGGGAAGGGAGGGTCGGCGCCAGGCACGCCATAAAAGGCTCCGGCTGTCACACGCGGTAAATCTTCACGTGGTAACGGTGGGAGCTTGGGGTTCCCAGCCTCGGGTCACAGGTGGGCCGGGCACCAATGGACGCTTGGGCGGGGAGGCCGGAGGGAGCCGGCCCCCCGCCCGGCCTCTCTAAGGCCTCCTCCCGTGCAGCAGGAAACGCAGCGCCAGGGACGGAGAGACCTGTGACCTCCTGGACAGCACAGAGCCGGGCAGCCGCGGAGCAGACAGGCAGCGCGTGCAGTGGGAGGGCCAGCTTCAGCGGAGAGGACCCTGGGGCGCTCTGGAAGGCCTGATCCCCACAGGCTCCCCCACGCCGGCCTCAGGAGCCAGGACGCAGGGGCACTGGCAGCTCAGGAGAGCCGGGCGGCTGGGCCCACCCCGCCCCCAGGCCCACAGGCAGCTCTCCACGCCAGCCCATGTGCCACCAAGGGACGCCCGTCCAGTACCCCCATGCCACGGCGGGCAGTGCTGGGAGAAGGCGCTGAGACAGTAGGGGCCCGCTACGGGACTCAGGACTCGGGCCTGGGGCGTGGGTGGCTGCCAAGGGCTCTGGAAGTCGATGGTGGTTCCCAGAATTTGCACCAGCAGAGTGGTGGGTGGGAAGTGGGGCCCACCCAGGGGTGCTCGGGACACGTCACCTTGGATGAGGGGACACACGAGCAAATGGAGGGAAGGTGAGGCCCGGCTCGGGAGCCCGAGGGCACGCGGGCACCATCTCCGGGCCAGCCAGGGCCAGCACGGGCTCCCGGCGCCCAGCGGCTGAGCAGGCGGGCAGCGGCAGGCCAGCCCTGGGCGCTGTCCGGGGGAGGCGCGGGCATGACGGATGAGCGAGGGCCGCGGTAATGAAGCCGCATAAATCTCACGGCTGGCCGGCGGCGGGTCCCCCCTCGCAGGCCTGAGAAAGGGCAGCGTCCAGGTTCAAGGCGTCGGAGAAGCTGCCCCGACGCTCAATCAAAGCCCCCGGGGACAGAGACGGCTGGGAACACGCGGGGGCTGTGCTGCGGGCGGGCCGGGGGAGGGGACCCCCACGCAGAGGACCCCGGAGGCCCCTCGGTGTGATCCCAGGCCACAGGCCTCGCCCAGTGCCCCCCAACACCCGGGGAAAGCCCCCCCAGGCAGCGGCACCCCTGCCCGCCCCGGGCCCCCGCCCCGTCCCACAGCTGCCCGGGGGTTCGGGCTGTCCCAGGGGCTGTCTCTGTGCCTGTCATGAGACCCCCCTCTCCCGCTCTGAGGGTCTGCGGGAGGCTCGGGGGTCCGTAACCTGAGCCGGAGCCGGGCCAAGGGGCCGAGGGAGGGACCCTAATGCTTCTAGCAGATGCCGCGGGCGACCCCCAGCTGCCCCCAGAGATAACCCCTGACCCGCCCCCCTCAACAGTGAGTCCAGCAGTCGGGCCCCAGGGAGGCCATAAATCCCGGGGTGTGGCTGCAAGACCCCCGCCACCCAGGAGGAGGTAGCCGGGCTTCAAAGGCCCCCAGGCGCCACAGGGAGCCGCTCAGTGGGGACCCACCTGAGGACCTGCTGGGGCTCTCAGACCCGGGCAACTGTGGACGCTGCCTGCCGCAGGACAGTCGGGCGGGCTGGGCACTGGGGGGCGAGGGTCGAGTTGTGGAGTCAGACCACGTCAGGGACACGCGTCAGCAAACACGCTACCCTCCCCTCCCCTCCCCTCCCCATCACCTCCCCTCCTCCACCACAAAGCAGGCCCTCGGGTCCAGAGGTGTGCAAGCACACGTGTGGGGGGGGGAGGGGGCACAGCGTGGGCTGCTGTGACTCTGCCCTCATGGCCACGCGCTGCCCCTGCAGAGTTTGTTTCTGGCCAGATAGCGAGGGCCAGCACTGGGCCCTCCCGCTGGCCATCTCCTGCCTTGCTGTCCTGGCAGTGACCCTAACTGGTCACTTGCCATCATGTCCACCCAGGCGGCAGGTGCTGGCCTCGCGGGGCCAGGTGGAGGCTGCAGAGCTGCTGGACTCCGCAGAGTCCCGGCCGGTGGGTGGGCACGCTGACCCTTATGCCGGCTGGACAGGCCACTCCCGCTGGACCCAGCTCTGGGACTGCCCTCGCTCCTCCCACCCAGGGTCTCGTGACAGCGTGGGATGGGTGTAGCGGCCCCCGGACCCCGGACCCCTTCCAGAGCCCTTTGCCCAGCTGCCTCTGCTGGCCCTGAGCTCTGGGCTCCCCCACCCTCTCCCACAGGGACCGTGGGGCTTAGCTGGGGGGTCTGAACTCTGTCCACGTCCACCCAGGCCTTAGCTGGCCTTTGCTCAGACACGCGTGGCCGCGGCCAGCCAGAAGCTCCCGAGGGCAGCACCCGTGGGACGAGCAGGGAGGGCAGGGCTGGGGGTGCGCCCCCTGGCGTCCATCTCGCCCGGCGACTTCCTGCTGCCCATGCCAGGATTCCACAGCCTGCGATAAGGCTCAGACATGCTCGGGGCGGTTCCTCCCGGCTCACACCCCCGCAGCCTCCCCTGCCTCCTCTGCAGCCTGTCCTCAGCGATGACCAAGATGCCGCATGCCTGGACCCTCCTTCCCACACGGCGCCCACACCGGGAGCCCACAGGGTCAGCGGTGATGAGCATTGAGCAGGGAGCGAGGGGGGAAGGGCAGGAGGGGTGGGGAGTTGAGGGGAAGAACGGTTGAAGGGAGGAGGGGCAGGGGAGGTCGCTGGGGAGGGGGCAGATGCATCACACAGAAAGTCACGGAAGCCCAGGAGAGAGGACGACACGCCGCCGACCCAGCCTCAAGCCCAGCACCCCCTGGGGTCCCCGAGCCCCCCAGGAGTGACCCCTGAGCACAGAGCCGAGAGTCAGCCCTGAGCACTGCCAGGCAGGGCCCCAAAGCAAAACCCAAAGAGAAAGTCTGTGGCCCCGTGGTGCTGGGCCCGGACAGACCCGCAGTGCCTCAGAGACAGACCAGGGCCCCGTGGGTGCAGCCCCTGACCCTGCCCCCCCCAGGACACCCCACAGAGCACCCGGCATGGCCCCCACCCCTCTGGAAGGTTCCGCGGCTCCAGCGCCAGGTCAAGGCCAGACCCGCTGCCAGTTCTGTTTCCTGGCACCTGCCGGGCCGGACGGGGCCACGGGGCCTCGGGCAGCACCAGGGCCCCGGGGACACACGCTCCCACGGGCCCTTCAAAGCAGCCGATGTTTTCATAAACAAGGGGTCATCGGCCACAGGCCTTTGAAACCGCCCAACAACAGAAGCTCCTGTTTCCACAGGAGCAGAGCAGGAAGGGCCGCGGAGAGCGGCCAGCCCGGCCGGCCACGGAGCTGGGGGTCTGCCGTGCCCTGGTGGCACCGGCCGACAGGCGCGACCCTGGAGGCTGAGTTCAGCCCAGCGCTGGGGCAGGACCCGGTTCCCCACGTTCCAGAGGGAGACACCCCCGGGCCTCCGCCGTGCCGGCCTGACAGGAGAGGGAAAGGGGGTGACGCAGCAGGACTCAGGGCCCGGGAGAAGGGGCCACTGCTGGCCATGCTCAGCCAAGCGGCCATCCGATTGGTGTGAGAGGACAGAGGGCACTGAGCCTTCCTGGAGGCGCCTCAGCAGTGTCTGGGGACGTGGGAGGAGCGGGAGGAGGGAGATGAAGGAGCATGGAGGGGTGCTCCAGGGGGGAGGCGTGGGGTGTCACAGGGGGGAGGGGCCGTGGCTCTTGGCCCGAGAGTGCCCCGGGAGACAGAGAATGAGCCGTGCCCTTGTGAGCCCCTCGGGGCCAAGGCGCAGGGCTGCCCTCTGACCCCGTGCGCTGTCCATTGCGTTTCCCCTCTGGGTCCGGGGACTGAGGACAGGGCAGAGCACTGGGCGCCAGGGACGTGCGTCTGTGTCGGAGGAGCCAGGACACGGCCCGTTGCCCACCGGCAGGCTGCATGTCCCCACCTGGTACCCCACCCCCGTCCCTTGCTGGGAGTGGACAGGCAGAACCAGGCTCGGGCCCGGGAAAGTCTTGCAGGCGCTTTGGGGAGAGCGGCCGGCACCAGCTCTGCCGACTGGTCCAGATCGGACTCAGCAGTGCCCGGCGCGGGAGGGGACGGCTGCCCGCTTCCTGCTTCCCTCTCAGGGCCCCCTGCCCCGGCTGCCCAGCAGACACGGGCCTTTCCGGAGAAGCCTTGTCCTGAGGCGAGATTCGACAGCCCGTTTCCACCTCTGCCGGGCTGGGCCCCTCAGCGCCGCCCCACCCGCCCCTCCCTGCAGGTGACCGCAGAGAGGAGGCCGAGAGCCAAGGGCCCCGCGGGGCCTCCGGACAGTGCCGGGCCTGCCAGTCGTCAGCACCCTCTCTGGCCTGGCGGTTCCTGAGGTGCATCCTGGGACCCTCTGCGGGCTGTTGCCTCTGTGGCGCCAAGCGGCCAGGCTTGCTCAGCCTGGCACACCCCAGACGTGGAGACCAGAGTCAGTGCCAGGCTTCGGGCAACGCGTCCCGCCAGCCCTGGACCCAGCAACACCAACTTCACGGCTCTGTGAGCCGTGGCCCTGCGAGGGCACCGTGGCCCCCACGCAGGTGCCCTTGCTCTGACAGAAACAGCAGCGGGGCGGGACCGAGGCTCCCCACGACCAAGTCTGGCTTCCCCAGCCAACCACCCTGGGCTGTGGGGCTTGGGCAGTGGACACGCGCCTGGCCAGAACCCTGGGCACTGAACCCCAGGCAGGAAGTGGGGCCTGGAGCAGCCGTGACCGCCCCCTCCAGTGACCCCTCCCCCAGCCCCAGACCCTGAGAGGTGGACACGGGCTGTGCCCGCGTCACCACGTCCTCATTTCGGGCAGAGGAACAGCTGTCCCCTCGGCAGACCCGCGCCCCTCAGCCGGAGCAAACTGCAGGGAGCCCGGGGGTCCGAGTGTGACCCGGGGACGCGACAGCCACAGCCACATGGTCGCCGAGCAGCCCTGGCGAGCACTGCAGGGAGTCCCGACACAGAAACCCACGTTCCGCCCGGGGCTGGCTCCCGGCCTTCCCCCCCCCACCACTTCTGGAAGGTTCCAACTCTGCCCAGCAGGAGCCCCGGCTGCACCGAGATCCTGTCTGAGCTGCGCCGTGGCAGCACCCCGGACCCCCGTCAGGAGCTGCCCCTCAGCCCGCCGTCCCGGCCCCCAGGGAGAGACACCCAGAGGCGGGCCCGCGGCACTGCCAGGGAAAGGTCCACCCTGCTGACCACCCCAGCGAAAGGTCAGCCCTTCTGGGGTGCCTGGGGGACAGGGATGCAGGGGGGCCGCGGGCCTGAAGCCTCCTGCCTGCTGTCTCTGAGTGGTCCATCAGACCCTGTCCCCAGGGGCCACGTGGGACAGATACCCCTGGGCAGCAGCCAGCCGCCCCTCTGCAGAGACGCCCCAGGGGACGCCCTTTCCCAGGGCCTTGGGACACGGGACGCTGCAGCAGGTCTGTCCTGAGGGAGGCGGCACCCGTGCTGGGCTGGGCCCTCAGGGCCTTGAGGAAGAAGCGCAGGCCCTGGGCTCGTCCTCTCCCTTCCGTCCCACATCCTGTGAGCTGGTGAGGACCCGAGGGGCAACCCAGGGGGCAGCACGCAGAGCGTCCGATGCTCTTCCCTGTGGCCAGGGCTGGAGGTGGGGTCTGTGGACGGAGCGATGGTGGGAGAGTGGGTGGGTGGACGATGGGTGGGCGGCGGGTGGATGGTGGGTGGTGGATGGAGGACGGGTGGGTGGGTGACTGGCCCATGCGGGGAACTTGCAAGCTCAGGAAAGGCCCGTGGGTCCGGGCGCTAAGGGCCTACGAGCAGACAAGATCCCACAGGCAGGGCCCGGCAGGAAGGAAATGGGCCTGGGGACAGACACAGTCACGCCACAGACACGCCGGGCTGCCGGATGGGGTGCCCGCGGGCCACGCAGGTCATGTGGATGCTGGAGTGAGTGACCACACCCTGGTCCCCCGAGTGCAGACCCAGGAGGGTCTGACCGGGAGGCCATCAGGGCTCCTCTGCAGGGCGGCCTGAGGCACCCCGGTCCTCAGCCTCTGCAGGCCGGGCACCCAGGCCTCCCGGTGACTGTCTCAGACCTGTGCCCCCCGCCCCCCAGCAGCAGAGGCCACTCAGTGTGCATGCACTGGAGGGCAGTCCTGGTCAGGCCCCTCCTTCGCTCTGCCCTTCTCCCCTGCACTCTGTGCCTGCCTGTCCTCCAGCCACCTTCCTCCCGTCAGGGCTCAGTCCTGTCCAGGGAGGCGCCCTGCTCACAGCCCGCGCTTGAGCAAGGGCCCTTCTCTAGATATGGCCAGGCCCACTGAGGCCACCTGTCTAAGGCCTCTCCCTTAAGCCACGTCCACTAACACCATGTCTGCTAAGGCCACGCTCACGGAAGCCACGCTCACCAAGGCCGTGCTCACTAGGGCCACGCTCATAAGGCCATGCTCATAGGCAACACTCACTAAGACCACGTTCACGAAGGCCACAATCACTAAGGCCACGTTCACTAAGGCCACGTTCACTAAGGCCACACTCATAAGGTCACGCTCATAAAGCAACACTCACTAAGGCCACGTTCACTAAGGCCACGTTCACTAGGGCCACACTCATAAGGCCACACTCACTAAGGCCACGCTCATAAGGCCACGCGCACAAAGGTTACGTTTAAGGGCGCTGCAGTAAGGACTTGTACCTCATCGGGAGACAGATCCACACTTAGTCTCCCGTGGAAGCCCAGATCCTGCTGGCCGTGGCCCTGGCCCTGAGTGTCCTCATGCTCACTCGGGGACGTCCCAGGCCCAGTGAGGCAGGGGAGAGGCCAGGCTCAGTCTGGCCTGAGCTGTGGGGTGGGTGGTCACAGGCGCAGACCAGAGCACCCTGGCACCGAGAGCCGCCCGGAAGGCAGACAGAGAGCTCCAGTCCCAGCGCCACCACCCCCTGCAGCCCTCTCAGGGCCTCAGTTTCCCCACTGGGAGCATCGGCATCCAAGGAGCGCCTCACACCCAGGGTTGCCGGGCAGAACGTACTGGGAGGGCCAGCTCGGAGGTCCCTCCAGGGGGGCAGCCAATGTCCCCGACTTGTCTTCTGCCAGCCCCCAGCCCACCGCGCTCTCCTGCCCCCGCCTGTGGCAGCCACCACTAAGGTGTCGCGTCCACCCCCAGATCCAGTCACAAACACACACTGGCCCGCAGCCAAGCCTGACAGAGACCCACCTGCTGCTCCCCCAGCAGTGCTTGGGGGCTGCCTTGCTGTCTCTAACCCGGCGTGCGCCTGCCCGGGGCCGCCGGTAGGGCCGTGGGGCTTGCTCCGCGGTGGACCTGATGTCACACGGCTCTGTCCCCCGGCGGGGCAGGGAAAGCGCTGAGACGCCGTCGCTGGCCCCGGCCAGTGGTGGGGAGTTGGCGGCAGGCGGGAACAGACTCCACCTCTTCACAGCTGCCCCCATATGTCTGCAGAGGAGCGGGCCTTTCGCGGGAGGGGCGTCTCCCCCATGGGGCCGGGTCCCCCAGGGCTGCCCTCACGCCCGCCCCCGGCCGCCACAAGGGCACCCCAGCTGGAACCGGCTCCCCTCGGCACTCCGGGCCCCGCGTCTGACCTGGCCTCCAGCTGGCCGTGCCCGAACCTCGCCTCCCGCCCACCCCACACACACTGCCGCCGCCGCAGCGTTTTGGCGAAGCCCCCAGGCAGGCCGGAGAATGTTCTGGAATGCTGGCCGCCACCCAAAGTGACCGCTGAGTCCCCCAGCCAGCCCTGCTCTTTCCTGGGCGGGAGATGCTGAACCCGTGCCCCCAGCTGGTGTGCAAACTAAACACCCAGAGGCAAGGCGAGCGGCCCGGGTAGGCCCAGGGAGGGCGGCAGCTGGCACCCAGCGCCCTTGGGGGCACCCTCCCGGGCCCAGTGAGTCCTGGACAAGGGGCTGTGGAGGCATCTGGAAGCAATCTGGGGAGTGTGTGGGCTCCGTCAGGGCCGGCTGGGCAAGGCAGAGCCGACCCGACAGGAACCCTGAGCGGCGGGGCTGGTGTCAGGGGCAGTTTCCAGGGAGCTCCGGGCCCAGCTCTGCCAGGGAATGGGGGCAGGTGGGGAGGCAGTGAGCAGGGAGGTGTCGGAGGTGAAGGTTGGTGAGGGGGTGAGCGTGGGGAGGCTGCGAGGAGAGCTGTGCGGGGGAAGTGAGTGGGGGAGGTGAGTATGGGGAGTTGAGTGAGGAAAGTTGCCTCTGGGGAGGGAAGAGGAGCCGTTTGTGGGCGGAGGTGAGTGTGAGATGTCCACAGGGAGGTAAGTGGGGAGGTGTGTGAGGGTGAGTGAGGAAGATTGTGTGAGGGGAGTTGAGTGTGAGGAGGTGAGTGTGAGGAGGTAGGTGAGGGGAGGTGTATGGGGAGGTGTGAGAGGAAATGTCTGAAGGAAGAGATCTGAGGGAAGGTGTCTGAGGAGGTGAGTGTGAGGAGGTGAGTGAGATGTTTGTTCGGAGGTGTGTGGTGGGAGGGGTTTGAGGGAAGATGAGTGAGGGGAGGTGTGTAAGAGGAGTTGTCAGAGGGAAGGTGCCTGAGGAGGGGTGAGTGTGAGGCAGTGAGTGTGAATGTCTATAGGGAGGTGAGTAAGGAGAGGCCGGTGAGAGGAGGTGAGTGAGGAGAGATGTCTGAGGGAAGGTGTCTGAGGTGAAGTGTCTGAGGGGAGGTGAGAATGAGGAGGCAAGTGTGAGGTGTCTTAGAGATGTCTGTGAAGGCAGCTGTGTGAGGGGAGCTGAGTATGAGGAAGTGAAGTGAGGAGGTGAGTGTGAGGTGGTAGGTGAGGGGAGGTGTGTGGGGAGGTGTGAGAGGAATTGTCTGAAGGAAGAGATCTGAGGGAAGGTGTCCGAGGGGAGGTGAGTATGAGGAGGTAAGTATGAAGCAGTGAACCCGAGGAGATGCCTTCGGGAGATGAGTGGGGAGAGGTGTGTGAGGGGAAGTGAGTGAGGTGGGTTAGAGAAGAGATCTG
Organism: Sorex palustris; assembly: GCA_028565675.1. Classification (NCBI taxonomy): domain Eukaryota; kingdom Metazoa; phylum Chordata; class Mammalia; order Eulipotyphla; family Soricidae; genus Sorex; species Sorex palustris. Next base: position 33,724 of record JAOXYA010074401.1, read on the forward strand.
AGGGAAGGTGTCTGAAGGGAGGTGAGTATGGGGAGGTGAATGTGAGGAGCCGTGGGGCTCGAGCACCCCCGAGTCCCCGCCTGAAGGGCCCAGTGCGGCCACGGCAGGACACGGGGGTGCGGACAGGTGGCACCCACACCTGCAGCCTCTGGTGAGCATGGCCTGTCGGCCGGAGCCGGGGAGCTGCCTCGGACGTGCAGACACCGGCCGTGCCCGTGAGCACCCCCAACCCGCGCCCACACCCTCTGCAGCCTCGAGACGGAGCGCGGGTTCTGAGCAGGAGGGCCGAGCCCCAGACCCCCCGACCACCGCCTTTGTCCGACTGCTCGGCACTCGAGACCAAGTGCAGATGTGGAGAGGCCAGAGGTCAGGGGTCAGCTAATCAACTTAGCAAGGTCACGTATACTTGACCGGGCCCTGGGCGGGCGGGCAGCCTGGAGACCCTCTGTGCTATATTTAGACCCGGGGCCACGTGGTCCGACCGCGACCCCCGGGTGGCCTGCGGGCCGGGCGGGGGGCGGGGGGCACACGTCTGCAGCCCCCCGGCCTGTCTCCCGCGGCCCTGGCTGTGAGCCAGCTCCCGACCGTGGGGAACTGAGGCAGAGCAGGGGAGGCAGGGGCGGCCCTGGAAGCAGAGTCCGAGGACTGTGTGGGGGCTTGCGTGGGGATGCTCTCGGCATAGGTGACGGGGCGTCACTGGGCAGCTCAGAGGGGCTCCCTGTCGAACCCTGCCAGGTGAGGGGCAGCGCTGGGCGCAGGCGCCAAGGCCTCGTGGGACGGCAGACGAGGGACACCCACCCTCGGCCTCTGGGCACGGCGACAGAGCTGGGTCCCTGGGCTCCATCAACAGCCCACGGGCCACCCCACAGGAGGGCAAAATCCAGCTCCGGGGGGCTTCCCCCAAACAGCCACCTCACCGTGGGGGGAGAAGGAGCAAGGAGAGACCAGGCAGAGGAGAGAAAGAGGAGCAAGGAAGAAGAGGGAGCCGAGGGAGGAGGGGGAGGAGGGAGGGGAGGAGGGAGGGGAGGGGAAGGGGCGGGAGGGGAGCGGGCCGTGGCCTTATCTGCTCCGCTGCCTTCAGGGTCAGCCTGAGCCACAGCCCGCGCCCCTGTTATTCTAGGAGGCTGACGGAAGCCCACCCAGCAGAGACCCCCAGCGCAGGCATATGGACCCCATTAGCCGGCCCTCACACCTCCTGTGAACCCGTGGCCCAGCAATTTCTGAAATGGGCCTGATGAGGCATGGGCAGGCCGCGGTCGCCAGCTGGGTGTCACCCAGGCGCAGCCTTGGCAGCTCTGTGCCTCAGTTTCCCCTCCAGCCCTCTGAGCTCAGCCGTGAGCCTCAGCACTGAGGCCCCACAGCCCCGGCCCCACTCAGGGCCTCACCTTCCGCTTCTGCCTCATTTTCCCCCAAGTTTCAGCGCAGCCGCTGGAGGAGAGAGGAGAGAGGCCGCAGACCCGAGCCCCGGCCTACTGGGAGAGCCGGACGCGAGCACCCCTGGGTCCTTGGGCGGGGCGGGGGGCCGAGAGGCAGAGCAGGTGCCGGGTGCAGACCCCCAAGGGCCAAGAGGAAAAGGAGAAAGGACTCGGCAAGGCGGAGGGTCTCCTGGAACAGCACGGCCTCGGCAGAGCAGTGCAGGATGAAGGAAAGAAGGTTCTAGAAACACTCGAGTCCTGTTCAGATCTCAGGTATCGGACCCAGTCAGTGCCTGTGCAGGCGTGTGTAGGCATGTCCAGTGTGTCTGGGTGAGCACCTGTGCAGGTGTGTGCAGGGGGTTGCAGGAGTGCGTGGGTGTGCCCCGTGTGTGCAGGTGAGGGCACACGGAGGCGCTGGCAGGTCCATCGCCTCTCCCGGAGGCTGACACAAGCCCCTGCGTCCGTCCCCACCCGGAAGTCTCGCCGTGGTGAGAGCCGGCAGGGGCGCTGTCCTTTCTATCTATTTTTGGTTCTGATCCTTGAGGCAACTAATATTCATGTTCAGGAAACCCAGCTATGAAATCAGGCCAGCTTTTGTGCTCGGAGCGAGGCGTGCGTGCGAGCCCCCCCGGATTCCTAACATCTGTGGCCGCGGGAGGCCAGTCCTCCAGGAAAAGGCCCCTGCCCTAATTAGATTTCTCTTGGCTTATTAGTAAATCTCATTCAGTGATTTAATGAGAAACAAAAGTTGTGTGATAAAAGAGTCACAAGCAATAAAACGTGAACTAAATTTATACGGCAGAGGGCCGAAACAGTCCCGTCGTACCAGCGAGCAGCCGGGCGCGGTGGGAACAGGAACTGCCAGGCCGGCTCTGCCGCGTGGGGCTTCCCCGCGCGGGCACAGCTCCAGCCCACAGTGCCCGCGCCCACCTCCTGGGGTGCAGGGAGGACCCGGGCCCATCGACACGCGTCAGCCACATCACAGAAGGGAAACTGAGGCCCAGAGTGCAGCACGGGTGTGGGGCGGGGTGGGCTCCACAGGGGGCTCTGGGCGAGCAGTGTGGCCCATGGCCCCTGGGGGCGGCTGGGGGAGCCCCCGTGTGGTGCGGACCCCAGAGCTCTGAGCAGGCAGCAGCCAAGCCCAGTCAGGCAGAGCATGGACCAGGGTGGCCGTGGGGCTGCGGGCAGTGCCCACAGGCCAAAGCTTCTGAGGCCTGTCCTCCCGGGCTCCGTAGGGACCTCTGGGAGCCTGACCCGGGAAGGGTCCTGGGGAGGAGGGTCTGAGGGAAGGTCCCGGGGGAGGGTTTGGGGGAGGGTCCAGGGGAGGGTGGGGGGTCCCGGGGATCCCTGCTGGGAGGAAGTCAATCTCTGGTCTGAGTTTGTCCGCATGGTGAGTCCCTGAGCCCTCTTGTGACCCCAGGACCGCCCAGCTGTGACCGGCCCGAGGCCCCCACTCCCACCCCAGGCCTGGCTCACTCCTGGACTCTCCCAGCTTCGCGTTTTGGTTTGAATGTCGCATCTGAAGGCGCTTCCCACGACGACCCTGGTGCTCATGGGCTCTGGACTCAGACCAGGCGGGTGGCCGCTGCCGGCCTCGCCCACTCCGCAGTGCCCTGGCCATGTGCCTGCCCAGCCTGCAGGGCTGGTGGAGACGGGCTGAGCAGGCGGCACTCCTACCCGACCAGGGCCAGAGGGAGACCTGGGCTGGAGGCTATTTCTGGAAGGATCTGGAAGGATCTGGAAGGAGGGTCACTCCGGCCACGGGGACAGCGAATTCCGCTGGGAGGGAGCCTGGCCCCCACGGCCAGCGCTGTCCCGGGAGCCACCGCAGAGAGGGAGGGCTGGGCCTGCACCTCCGACCCCACATTCCCAGGCCTGACGTCACCGCGGAGACCACCCGAGGGAGGGAAACTGGGTCACAGGGAGGGCGCGGGGGGCGGGCGGGCCTGTCTGCTCGGCGCCGGCTGAGGAGCAGCAGCTTCTGCGGGAGGCTGCTTGGAGCCCCCGGGCCGCACCCGAGCAGAGGGTCCCTCTGTCCCCGCGACGGCCCCTGACCCTCTCCCACCTCGCTGAGCCGGCGCCCGGCCTGCACCCTCCAAGCAAGGAAAAGTCGGTCTGGAGCAGATGGGATCAGGATGGCCATGTCCAGCAGGGCCCGTGGACAGAGGTGGGGGGGCGGCCACCGCACTTCCGGCCCAGGACAAGCCCGTTTCACTTGGGACCTTCGCGTGACGAATGTTCCTTTCTGAAAAAATAAAATTGAAAAAAGTCCACATTCCTTCCAACTCATCCAAAGTTAGTTCATGTGGGGTGGGGGGTGGGGTGGGGGGAACCAGGATGTAATTTCAAATATCAAATTCAAACCCAGGACTAGTGAGTCTGGTTTTCTAGCCCGAGTTTGTCTGGAATGGAGGGTATTTTTAGGCCGTCGTGAGCACGCGGATCCAGACGTGTTTGGACTTCAGGCTCAGCAGCAGAAAACCCGATACTTCGGGTCAGCCAGGGCTCCCTGCCCGCCCGCCGCCCACCCCCCAGGCCCTGGGAGGAGGTGTGGCCTGCCCACTGGCCCCTCGGCACCCCTCGGGCCTGGTGCGGACACTACGGGCCAAGGAGACCCAGGTTCTCACACGAGCCTGCACAGGCAAAGTGGGTCTCGTAGGGTCACGTCTGAACCAGGGGCTGTTACTCCTGGCACGCAGGAGCCTCACCAGCCTCCCTCGTCTGACACACGCACGAGGAGCAACAGGAAGAGAGGCCCAGGCCTCTCTGAACGATGCGTGTGCCGAGAAGGGGGTCTACACAGTCCGTGAGGCTTGGAAAATACTCAGAAGACGACGATGGGGCCCAGGGCCCAGATCTGGCCCCCCACTTGTGTTTATAAATAAAGTTTTATTGGCACAAAGCCACACGTGCTCACGCCCATGCCATCTATGGCTGCTTCCTGCGGCCAGCCAGAGCTCGGAGCCCACCAGGTCCCACGTGCTGCCTTGCTGGGCCTGTGACGGCCAGTCACTGGCTCTGGGCCGAGACCATGGCGGCCACCGGACATCGCAGCACCTCAAAGGCCCAGAGGCTCTGCGGCAAAGAAGCAGTTCCCGCCAGGCCTGCCCGGGCCCACCCTCGCCGCGCCTGCCTCTCCCCACCACTGGGGCACCAGAGGCAACCGCATGGGCCAGACCCACGTCAGCAGCTCCACAACCAACCCCAGAGGGTCGGGACACCCAGAACCAAACGGCCACAGCTCCGGGAAGGGCCGGGGGTGCATGAGAGGGGTGGAGGGGCTGCCCTCAGGGCCCCGCCGGAGCCCCGGGCAAGGCTCTGCAGGCGGACAAGGGACTTGGCCCCTCGCCCCCGAGCATGCGCCCACCACGCTCACGGACGCCCTGCGGGTGCCCGAGCTGGGCAGGGTGGGCGGGACACACGAGGTACCCACTGCCCCACCCCCAGGGGTGGCCCCCAGCCCCTCGGGAGCCCCTGCTCAGAACACAGCAGCGGAGGACGGCCAGGGTCCCCTGCTCCACCCCCGTCCCCTGTCCCCAGTACCAGGGCATCATCAGCCAGACGCCCCCACCCGCACCCAGGCAGGACAGGGAATAGGGGACTTTCTTCACGTGTCGTCTGGTGGATTCACTGGGCATAGGCGGGCACGGGCTGAGTGTCCCCGTGGCAGACACAGGGCGGACGCCTGCCGCATGGGTGACAGTGTGTCACTCACGGCATGACAGAGCCCGGCCACCCCCACGTCAGGCCTGTGCCATTCCAGGCTCATTGGCTGGGGCCCGCAGCCCCGCACCCCTGCACCCCTGCATCCCACACCCCCACACCTCTGCACCCAAACCCCCGTACCCCTGCACCCCCACAATCCCACACTCCCACACCCCTGCACCACACACCCCTGCACCCCGCACCCCCATCCCACACTTTGCACCCCCGCACCCCTGCACCCCCGCACCCAGCACCCCTGCACCCCTGCACTCCCACAACCCCACACCCCCACACCCCCACACCTCTGCACCCTTGCGTCCCTGTACTCCCCACACCCCTACACACCTGCACCCTGCGCCCCTGCACCCCTGCACCCCTGCACCCCCACAACCCATGTATTTTACTTTATAACTCCCATATCTTAAGCACTTAGCACGTATTATTTTCTGAACTAAAGGTCACTAAAAATCACAAAAATCCTGTTAGTCGTCGATTGGTTCGAGCAGGCCCCAGTAACGTCTCCTTCATCCTAGCCCTGAGA